>VXBZ01003433.1:197601-246587 GCA_013399135.1 Heliornis fulica
GCTTCTAACCCTAATCATTCTGTGATTCTATGATTCATGCAGATACACCCAAACCTTAGCCAGAGCACCACTGAAGCTCAACAGAACTTCTTGGTTGACTCTTTCAGCTTACACTGGACATGCAGGAATGTGCTGCCCCATTTTCGAGCAGATTAGCCAACATCCATCCCAGTTTGTCTATGGAAGTTTCCCTGCTCTACACCTTTCTGATAAAAAGGTCTTTGTGAGGCTAGACCTCTTAAGTCTGTAAACCTGCAAAGCAGGGAGGATTCTGCAAATGATTAGAGATAAATGGAGCACTTTTCCTATCTTCTTCTTCTGTTTAATTACCCTGCAGGGTGGCAATTAATGGAACACTATCCTGTGGTTAAGTGAAATCCCTTCTCCAGAATGGCCAACTCTCAGCTTTAGTTTTCAGTCTACTGAAAACTTACTTTTCATGCTTCCTGGGAACCCTCCTGGGGTTTAAAGGATGAATCATTTACCTGCTCTTTTACTAACTTCCCACACACAGACATTCTCCAAGATGTCAAGAATCTTATTCTAATGCTACTTGCATTGGATTTACACTGTGCTAATTCAATGATTTAAGTAGAGCCTCTTCCAATGTACAAGGGACTGCTCAGGCAGTTGAAAAGCCCTAGAGACTGAGACCTCCCATGACTTCAGAGATAACTGCCCTCCCAAGCTAGTAAAAGGTCACTAGATACCAAATGCATTGAGATGCAGAAAGCTGATAGATTCTCTAAGACTTTTCTTTGGCCTAGAAAAGGCTTTCACCAAAGCCTACATTGGTGATCATACACATAAGTATTCCCCATACCTGAGGAGAGGTTTGGTGCTCACAGTAATTCACAGAAAGCTGGAAAGCAGTATACAGGTTAGTCTCATACAGCAGATACCCATCAGGAGTGACATGGATATCACTGATCTTGCCTTGGAGCAAGGGAATGCATTAAAAGACCACCTGAAGTTCTTTCTGGCCCCAATTTTCTAAGCTTTTACAATAAAGCACTGGGATCTAAGACCTCAGCAAAGAAGCAGATAAAAAGAAAAACCCTGTTTATTTGACATCTGCTCTTTGTTCAGCATGACATCCTCTGTGCTATTAACATGGCTCCTCCCTTTCAGCAAACCACTGCTTCCCTAGATGACAGCACATTAATAAATCCTCTCCTCTAACCTGACACGAGGAGTGGCTTAATTAACTGGAGCAGAGGAAGCAGGGTATCATCTACGTGTTTACTCTACTTTGATATGCTAACAGCCACATTCCAGAGAGCTTCTCCCACAAACTCCCCAGCGACAGGAGCCCAGGCTGCTGCTGAATGCAGATCTCAAACAGGCAAAAACACGGTTCCTTTCTGCATTCCTGTTTCTCTTATTAAAAACGGAACTTTGGATATTTAGTCCATAGCAAACCACTGTTCCCAAATGCAGATTCTCAAACCCTGGCAGCTAATTCAGCATCTGTTTATAGACATCATTACACACTGCTGAAAGTCCCCATGCTCATGCACGAGTGGAAATATATGAGTTTAATTACTAATATATGAGCTTAATTACTCAAAATAAGATATTTTATAGTTGCTGCACTCCTGTTAAGTGGAAAGCCAGGGGAAGAGATAGCTAGGTGGGTCTGAGAGAAGTACTCCAGTTGGGGAGGGACTGATGGACTGAATGAGTCAACACATAGTGCTGGGAAGCACACAGAAGCCTGGCATAATTTAGTGACCAAGGAAGCCAGACAGATGGGAAGAGATTAAGAAGAAATGGAGACAGAAATGTAGGGAAATAATACAGGTTTTCCAGAAGTCTTTGGGTAACATGACTTTGATCTCTTAAGCAGCAGGGAGTCACTTCTGTGGGAGGCACAGGTCGAGGAGGGCAGGAGATAAGATCAGAAGGGAAGATGAGCTTTTTGAGAACTTCTGTGTCTACTTACTGCTGGAGAAAAGTGGACCTACAGCCCTGGGTCCTATGTCTCTGGCACCACGAGTTCATGTGAAGGAAAGTAGGAGCTGGACTGCAACAAGGCCTGATGAGGACATGAAATTATTTGGGCAGGGAGGTCTGTGCCTTATCATGGGTAAAAAGCAGCCCTTTAAATAAGGAGAGCATAAGCTGTTAGAACTGGTATGGAAACAAGCACTGGGATAAAAACTGTTTAAAGAAAAAGGGACAGTTATAGGGACAAGGTTGTACACCAAAAAGGAATCAGATCCAGCAGAATTCAGGAGAGATCTTATGCTTTTGAAAGATCACAGGCATATGTGACTGTGAACTCAAAAACCTATCACCAACAGCTGTGAAACCAAACTGTACTTCAGGATTTGGATTCTGGTCCTTCAAAGTCACCCCTGCCTGGAGCTCAGAGGTGTTTAGATAAGGATGTCTTCTGTTGGTCTAATTTTGTTAACTGGATGTAGATTGCAATGCAGAGATGAACCTACTGGCTGGTCCTTCCTACAAATGTTCATAGAATTAAGCAGGATCTTCCTTTCTCACACAGATGCAAATATTGGTATGATAATATGCAAAAAACAGGCAACCTACCAAGGCAACAGGAGAACTCTACACTGAATTCAGGACTTGTGGAGCCATGTGAATAACTGTCACTTCAGTGACTAAATCAGAAAGACACAGGATAGAAATGAATCCACATCTCTTACCTGCTGGATGTTTTGACAAGAGGAGAGAATTCCACCTGCTCCTTTTCTAAACAGTGTTCATGAATCTCACCTTCACTTTCTCATATGTTATTAAAGATTAAAAATACTTCAACTATTCTGTATTTTCATTTTGACCGGACTTATTTGGTGCAATAGGCCTGAAATCAAGAGCTGCTTCACTCTCCCCCAAGGTTTTGGGAAATACTTAAATCACCAAAAGAAAAAACAAAACCAAGCCAAATAACTCTGCCTTCAGAAAGTGCTCAAGGGCTACCATGCTCACCACCCTGCATGTTAGTCTACTAACACCCATCCTGTTCTCAGGTTCAGTTTCTACCTGAAGATTATAGTCTTCCAAAACCAGGAAAAACAACCCTGGCATTGTGTGCAGTAACTGAAGCTTTGCAAACTGTGTAGCATTCCAAAGCCAGCTCTGAGGCTTTGTTCATCTTACTTTTTCAGATGAATTCTGTGACATTCAGTTTTGAATTTGTCAGTTTGACCTTGCAACTCATCTGAGCCATCTGCTTCAAGAGAGGACCTGAGTTCAGACAGAATGAAGGGGAATGAAGAAAAAGATCAAATCAGAGCTTTTAATGAGACTGCTAAACAAAGGGGAACATGAAATTCAGCAGCAGGGATCCTGGAGCCTTCAAATTCCTCAGTATCTCCCTTCCAGAATGAAGAGACAAGGTCAGACTTGGCAATAAATCAGAAAAAATATTTGGAGTCTCTGTACCAAACAGCATCTGCTTCAAGAGCTAACAGTCAGGATCCAGCACTCAGTTCCAGTTGTTCTTTCCTGTAATTGCAAACACTAAGAAACTCATGAAGCTATTCAAATAAATTAAAAGATACTTTTAAAGGTTTCAGGAGCTTGACTCAGCCTTGCCTGTCTCAGCCCTCCATGGTGGTGGTCAGGGGGTAGGTTCATGAGCAAGGATCAGTCCTGCAATCTTTCAGCACCATTCAGCAATGGATCATGAACAATGTTTCAGTGTCTGGAGAGTTTCAGCCCAGTCTGTTGAACCGGACACCTTGGAGATGGCTGAACACCTGTGCTGCTGATGAATGGCATTCTTCCACAGCTCTCAATTAAATTCTTTCAGTGTTCTTAAAGAATGACTAAGCAATTGTTACTTTCACACAGTGAATGAATCTATACTTCTGAAATCTTAGTCTTTGACGTGGATTTTATTTTTAGGCATTGTACGCTTGTCAAACTGTTCTCTTGGCAAAACAAGAGCAGCTCAGGCGACTCGCAGAGCAGGCCAGCAGAGTGGGATGATTCACAGTAATCAAACTTTGAACAGATGCTTTTCCAAATTGCTTCTGTGATACTTCTCAATTACAGCTCCTACATCCTGACTTACAGGGCTGTCGAAGCTCCTGGCTTCACTCTGTCAAGCTGCCAGCCAACACACTCACTGATAAACTTATTTAGCAATTCTTGGTTCATCCCTTCTGTTTTAACTCTATGCCGAGTTCTGACTTAACCTCACAGCCTTCCTGACTTGAGAAAACTGACAAACCCAGGGTTTTGTGCCTGGTAATAGCAATAAGGTTGAGTTACTCTGTTGAAGTCAGAACTTGGGCTGAAAATCTTGATCATGCAAGAGAAGGAAGCTGGTCCCTAATATCTCAGCACCGGCTACAACCTCTGCTACCAGGCGTGGGGAGTGAAAATGATCCCTCAGCGTCGGCGGGCAGGATGAGGAAACTAAGGCTGTGCCATGACTCTGCTGCTCCTCTCATGCAGTACCAGCCAGTTCTGGCAGAGCATGACAGTATGGTGGAAGGGGAGATGAAAATGTAAAAGACAAAAAAAACCCAGACAAAACTTAGTGCAAAATTAATGGCTTGATTTGCACTTCCATTTGGGGTTTCTGCTATAAATATCAGTAAAGCAATTGTTCCCTTAGTGGCAGCATCAAAGGAAGAGGGCTCTCTCCTCTACTCAAGCTTTGTAGTTTTCAGAAAACTTCCAAAAGCCTAATACTTCTGAGATCCACATCCTCAAATTTGACTCAAATTGGCCAGCGGGTTAAAATACTAGTAGGGAAGGACTGTCACTGGAGGAGGTGTGTGCAAAGCACACACACTGCATGCACACACTCACCAAATCAGGTTAAAATGGCTATTAATCTAAAGGCTGCTCCTCTGGGTTTCCAAAGAGAGCTGTCCTTTCCAGCTTCCACCCCACAGGAAGGAAAGGACCCATATGGCACTTTAAGCAGACATAAACATGTCACAGTGCCAGCCTGACAGGAGAGAAGTAACAGCTAACCTCAGATGTCATGCAGCTGGAGATACGTGTCCTGAATCTACTTTTAGTACCTCTTTCTCTAAATTACTGCAAAATAAAGTATCACCTTTAAAGTAACACAAGCTATAGAAAAAAAAATAGTAAGGAAGATGACCATCCTGAGATTTTTCTCACACTTAATAAAAAGAAATCTCTCAGATTTAAACTCAAGCTCCTTGAGATGACTGACAGCTGCCAGAAGAGTCCCTGGTACCTCACAGACACAAGTCAAGGCCCGGTCCCAGTCCCAAGGCCTCTACTCCCCATTCAGAAATGACAGCATGTGAGGCTCACAGGGGGGTTGTACCTGCAGGCAGCACTAAAGAAACTATCACAGTATCCTGCAGAAGAGTGTGGGACATTTGGATTACCGGTCTAGGTCTTTGTGCTCAAGCTCCAGGACCATCAAGAGGAGAATTGCCTCTTCTAGTCTCAAGTGCTTTTAAATAAACCCCCTCTGGGAAGTGCAGAAGCTCCTATATATTTGTAGGCTGTCTGGGTGACATTGGCAGTTCTGAATCAAATCTGTGCATCCCTGATTGAAAACTACCTGCTGAGTCTACACCAGGGTTTTTAGGGGTTTCTCAGCTGTCAGGCCCCTCTCACTAAGTGGCTCGTGCAGAGCATTAGCAATGGTAACAGCTGTACTTTCCAGCAATGCAGAGGACATTTCTGTATAAGCCTAGTGGCAGGGGCCTCCTGTCAGCTGCCATGTAGTGAGGTGTGTTTCCCAACAAAGCCACCTGATTGCTACAGCATAAACACCTTCATGGCATTCAGAGAAAACATGTTGAATATGTATTCCATTCCTAACTGTACCAGCTCTGATAATCACTATGGGCTTGATCAAAGTCTCATGAAAATCAATATAAATATTACCACACTGGCTTTGGAGGAGGTGCATTAGGCCATTTTCAGGCTTCTTTTACTTAATTCCAACTCCTGGAAGGCTGGTCTTTGTCTTTTTCAGTTCAGTCTAAAGCCAACATGCTTTATTCATGTCAGAGTTTGGACCATGTTGTGGCTCACAGACACTGGTGCATGAGTGTCCCTGTAAGTACACCAGTACATTGGACAAACATGGACTACAGTTTTCCAGTGTTTGAAAAACAAAGAAAGATAAAAACAGAAAAGAGAGGGATCANTGCAGCATTCTGCTCCCGTAAATACACCAGTTCATTGGACAAACACTGACTAAAAACAGAAAAGAGAGGGATCATTCTGAGATACCCAATCAAAAATTATCACTTTAAAAACTGTCATTCAAACAAGAAAATCCCAAGGATCCAACCATCACAGTAAAACACCTCAGCACAGGTGTTTTGAGCAGCAGTCAATCGTTTGGGCTTGTCCTAAACAAGACTTTTGTGTTGCAGGATCTGGCCTGGGTCCAGGAAAGCATCTCTGCCTCACATTCTGCTGAAGTATTTGTCCAGATATAGAAGGTCATGCAAGAATCACAGAGAAGTGACAGGACATCTGGAATGCCAGAACAATTCCAGTGAACAATGCTGCTTTGCTGAAGTCCAACAGACACCTCAAAGAGACCAGCGAAGGGATCAGAAGGAACACCAGTACTTCCCCAGAACTGGTCAGGAGTCAAGACACAAGGCAAGAGAGGTGAAATCAGCAGTTTTATCCATATTTGGACCCAGACAAGACCAAGGTGGAGACAGTACTTTCTCTCTGACCAACAGAAACTTTCTGATCACTAGAAAAACAGACAAATGGGCAAACTAGGGCATAAAAGATAGGAAACATGCACCTACATGTTTCTTAGAGGTAGAAAGTACAGATTGAAATTGAAATCTAACTTACCAGTCTTTTACTTTTCTCTGATTTCAAGAACAACAAAGTCTGCTTAGACTGATGGACTCATTTTACAGCATCAGATAAACTTTCCAATAAATAAAAACATCCACAGAGAGTTTCCTCACTACTGGCCAGCTTTCTTATAAATAACTGCAGTGTTTACTCTATTTGTCTACTACAGGGCAAGTACTGCTGTACACGCTAGAGCTTGATGGATGACATTACTAAAACCAACAAGTAAATCCTCAGCAGAACATTAATGTGTACCCAGCAGTCTAATTATGGTCAGACAGAGTCTTAATGCAAACAGATCAGGCAAAACGGCCACACAAAAATGTATGACACATCTATACAAAACCAACAACTATCTTCAACCTGCTGACTGTTCATGACCACCATCTAAAGCAGAAATACAAGCTAATTCCAAGCTAAGCAAACACAGAAATCCCTCACATTCTACAAATCATGCTGAAAGAGTACAGAGGGAGAGAGATATTTGATGGGCTGGATCTAGGATTTTTTGTTTATTTTTTATTTTAATAAGTTCAACATATTTCTCTCAGCTGATCAAAAAGACTTGTCAAACTAATTCAGACAAATGCCTTGCAGATTAGAAGATTCTAAACCTGACATTTTTAAGTGTACATAGCAGAACATCTGTGTCCAAATAAAATTCCAGGGGTTCACAGGACAGTTTATATATATAAATGTATATACACACATATACAAATTGCAGACGTGGCACTTTGAGACATGGTTTAGTAGAAGTGGTGGTGTTGGGCTGATGGTTGGACTTGATGATCTTAGAGGTCTTTTCCAACCTTTCAGAGTCTATGATTCTGTGATTTCAGTGAGAATTAGGCTACAATTCCACCATCTCCTGCAGACACATTTGTATCTAGATTGGCAAGAACTTGATAAGGAAACCCCAGTATTTTCTACAAAGAAGATCTGGTCAAATTCTGGTATATAAAATTCAAAGTACTCTGCCATGTAACTTTATTCCCCAGAATGGGCACAATCAAAAAGATGCATCCATTCACATAAATGGATACAGAACTGCAAATACATGCACATATATGGATATATTCACATATTTTTGCATTGATCTAACCAGGAAACAAAAATGAGAGAGGACCAATCTCTCACTAGTTGCTACCCCAACCCAGAGAATCATATACCTCTTCAAATAAATAATTGCTCAGAGGAAACAGAAAACTGAAAGCTAAGCCTACCAGAGCTAATGATCACAAGTGCTACACTGTATTCACTCAGAGTTAATGAAGATTGGTGTAATTTCTTTGCTAGAAACCCATGCAATCTGCAAGACAGCTGCAAAGCAAAAAGATCCTACAAAGCTTAAATCTTTCACTGTATAGCAGCATTGTTGGTTATTAATGCCTCCTCCTTCCCTAGCATGTGCAAAAATGCAAAATGGTATTTTTGACCTCATCAGCCTTTCCATTTCTCAAAACACGCAAGCCCAGAGGCAACCTCTGTTCCCTGCAGTATTTGACTAAACATTCTGAATTGGCAGAAGTATAATGTACCATTTATCAGTGCTTTTTCCTACATACTCTTCAGGCCACCAAAACATGTTATTTCTCATGTCCCAGAACCACAGACTTCTGACATTAAGTACCACAATGAAACTGCATCATAAACTTTTAGAAAAGGTTCAGAATGTGAAGCCCACCGCACCTCCCCTCTCTCCTTGTCTGTTCTGGCAGGAAGATTCTTCAAGAATTCCATCAAGTTACTGAGCCATGATCTTGCTTCCTTTCCTAGAAACCATGTTGGCTTTCTTTTATCTCTTTTTATCTGTTTGGCCTGTTTGCTCACCTCTACCCATTTAAACTTTCCCATGAAATGAAGTTAAAAGAATTGTTCTGTATTTTCTGGACATTAAACAGAGAAATCTGAATTCGCTGACTCAGCAGACCAATCCTTAGCTAAGCAATATCTCCATACCAGATGTTCTAAGGTAAGGCCAAAAGATAACCAAAATTATCCCAAAGACATAAATTCTGAGCAAATTATGAAGTTGCTATTTTATCTTTGGACACAGTCTCCTGTAGAGAAAAAAAAAATCAGCTGAGATGGCTGATGTGATTATGACCAGTTTCCTGCATCATCCCTCCTAAAGATTGCTGTCAGGGAGCAGCTAAGGCAGATGCTGGTCCAGGAGGGAAGGAGAGCTGAAGTCAAGGACAATCAGGCAAGTAGAGGCAGTCCCATGGTACCCAAGCAGGGCAAGCAGAGAGATTCTTAGCAGAGCTTTCTTAAGTGCTTCACGTAAAGCTGGACACCTGAACCATAACCCAAGTTGGCCAAGGCATCCAAATACTGATTTTGTCCACAAAGCAGAGGTGCTTCTCTCACTCTTGATGGCAAATCATGGTCTGTGCATTCTTGGGTCAGCTCAACATTTCATCAGCACCTGCCATTAACATTTACAGCCCTGAATGAGCTTGTACTGGATCATAGTTGGAGCACATTTCCTAGTGCATCTTCACCGTGCTGGTGAAACACAGGGAAGACTTTCAGTGGTGCAAAGTCTTATTATGTGCCCAATTCCTATTTGCATTATGTGCAGCACAATCACAACAAGACTTGGAGCTTGTGCTGAGGAAGTGGGAGAACTGCTAAATAAAAAAACCACATTCCAAGGAGTTAAACTGACTTTCAATCTGTCGAGTGCACTTGGTGCAGCAAAATCCTTCCAGGACCAGACATGGTGAAAAACAGGCTAGGTATTATACCAGGATGTGTTGCCAGATTGTTAGCCAAAGTTCAAAACAAAGAAATGAAAACAGCAAAGGAAAATCAGTATAGGTCAAGCTTCCTTCTTGGGGATGGGGAGGTTTTATGCACACTTCCCAGCACTGTTTTCTTGGTTATCACCAGTACAATCTCATCTCTACATTATTTAAAATTTTCACTCAAAATGGCATTTAGTCTTGGCAGCTGCAAGACAAAAGAAATGTAAAAGTACAGTACCCAACTGTCCTTCATTTCCTTCCTTTACTCTTACATATCCTGTGTGTAACTGGAATGCCTCTATTTGATTATCCAGTGGAGCAAATGCTACAACGAATACAATCATGCCTTATTACCCTACGTGTCTGTAGCCTATTGCACAGCTATGTACAGATGTTTTTACACAGCTTGGTTTTTTAGCTACAGGGTCTATAAAACAATAGAAACTCTCTGAAACGTTTTCAAGCCAGCAAAGGATAAAGGCACTGTAAAGCAGTCAACTGGATAAAAGCCATCTATGTCTGACAGGAGGAGAAGAAAAACTTCAGAGGTTTCTCAATTATAAATGTGTCAGCTCTCTTAACCAGTGTGTGACTGCAGTCTGCAGCAAGCTGGCCAGGCTGGAACATGCAAACAGAGGTAAAAAATAAAGACCTGGTCAGTGGAGAGAAAAACACAAACCTCTGGCCTGCTGAAGGGCTGAATCATTATTTTACTGACCTGATGAACTGGCTGCTGCCCAAAGAACCTGATCTTCCACTAGGAAAGCCTGAGAAGAGGTAGCATAGCCTCCAGCTGAGGGGGCTGGACTCAGACTCCGGAGCTGCGGCTTAGCCCCCAGCCAGCTCTGTCCTTTGGCATGTCCCCTCCCATCTCTAGGCTTCATTTCCTCACTCAGCACAACGGGGATAACAGTTCTGATCTCTTTGGTAAAGAGCTTTGAATTTTACTGAGAAAAAGCCCTATTTACAAACTCATTTCCTTCTCCTTGCATGAAATACTTTTTTTACAAATAAAATGAAAAAAAAAAAAGAAAACAAGAGAGACCAAGTGCATTGTTTAATAGCACAAGTCTGAGAGGCACCATGAATTAACAGGTGAGGGACTGGGTTGGATGTCAGGGTGAGCAAAATCTATTCCCTGCTCTTAGATAAGAAACAACGAGCAAATCCTTTTATGACTCCCAAGTTTTCTCTGTCCATCTGGTCTGAAAGCTTGTCATAGCAGAAAATCCTGCTTTCTGCTGCAGAGAGTTTTGGTTTGGCATTTCTAGCACAGATAACAACAGCGAGCGATGTGTTATTTATAGTGTACTGACAGCAAGTTTGATAATGTAGGAAATAAGTAATATTTCTCTTTCCAAATTATAAGAGAAAGAAGGAAGCAAGATAAGCTATGGAAGCAGAAGAGATGATTTCATTTAATATCCTTTCTTGAGAGGATCCCCCCAAGAAAGAAATCCTGAGCAAGGGGAAATGAGGGAGCTGAGGTGTGAAGCTGGTCAAGCGGTGCAGAATGCACGTAAGATCTGCAATCTGCAAGTCTCCATTTACACAGATGAAGCAAGAGACAACAGCAGAAAGAATATAAACCCCAAAAGACAGAGCTGGCCTGTCCACAGAACTAACATAATGAGATTGTTCTGCTCATGTCTGCCTCAAAGGCTTTTCAGCTGCACACACACACAGTAGCAAGGAGCAGTTCCAGAGCTTTTCTTGACAGTTGTTTGGCAGTGTGTGCTTAGCTGGACATCAATTAGGCTTCTGCCTTCAGCTTGTCTGTTTGCAAACAGAATGACCACTTTCAGAGATAAACAGCAGAGATTTCTTTAAATCCTGATTAAACAGTATTTAACCATAAGCAAAGCCTTGGTTCTTAGGCAGTGTTCTACAAATCATCTCTAATTTTGAAAATAATCCATGGTGAAAACTGTATGAGCTATAATTTAGAAGACGTAGCATAATATATTCAGGTGAACCAAGAACTGCTTGTCACAAAGAAAGAAAAAGAGACATTAAAAAATTATGGGTGTGATTGTTTTTTACTCCAAGCTAGCAAGAAAACCTATTGTATTTCTTCTGAGTGACACTATCATGCAAATTCATTGGGAACTGTATGCTGGAACAGTAACAAGAGCTTTTCCCTACCATGACTGCACGTCAAAGCCCAAGACTTGGGAAGGTGGTGAAGGGCAAAAAGATGGGGAGGGGAACATCTCTGCAGGTATCTGTGCTTTAAGCTAGAAGACCGAAATTCCCAGGTGCTTTGTGTACATGTCTATATAATTTCACAGACATAAATGGCCCTGGAGTGGAATGCAGTACATGTTTGCACCTGAACCAGTCAAACTGCTCAATGATTTAGCACATGAGGTGAGTTATGACATGGAGCTGAAATGAAGAATAAAAGTCAGTGTATCTGAATAAATATCAGCAAAGTCAAGGCAAATATTCCCCACACACAGCCCCGACATGCTCCTTTTAATAAAGGCAACAGAAAGGTGCTTAGTTACACACCAATTTGACATCAGGATAGGATTTGGAGTCTAGGATGCCTGATGGTAAAGTACCATAACACAATTCTTGTAGCCAGTGATTTTTCCAAAGATATCTTTCATTCAAATAATAAACCACACTCACCTTGAACAATGACAAGAGGTCATGACCTGTAGGATATTTACTCAGAAATAGGTTTCCTGGTAAGGGAATACTGATTCCTTTCCATAGCATTTGAGACAGTCATTTGCTTGTATTTATCAAAACACATTGCCATGAATCATTAATAAAACCACGGGAGAAGATAAAGTTTATAAGTTAAGCTTAAACATCCTGCATCACCTTTGGGGTGAATCCCAATAAGGAAGACAAAAGCTCTGGCATAAAGCCTGACTGGAGGGTTTGAGTGAGTAGCAAGAAAAGCAAGATGTAAGATCAGCAAAGATAGGCTAACAAAGAAAAGCAGGGTGGTAAGCTGATGAGATGATTTTGGACGTGCTGCCTTGCAGTTGACAAAGACTATGCATGTATTTCAGCAAGCCTGCTTAAATACCTAAGAGCATTAATTACCAATAGCAGTTTGATGGAAATGAAGGAGCAGGTACAGAGCAGGAAGTGTGTTATTCCTCCTCACTGACAGTGTTTAGTTCCAAATCACTGAGAACAAGCTGGCTTCAAATATACACCACCACTGCGAGGCCTATTGTTTTATCTTGTGGGATGGGCGCTTACTAAGAAGACAGACAGACAGATAAATAATCGGAAAATAAAAGTGCTTGAAACACATTTTGGGGCTCCAAAAGGAGAATGATGTATGGAGGAGAACTAATAAGGAACTGCTGGAGGTTTATGAAGAACAAAGTGTAGTAAACGTAGGGAAATTCCATGACCTCAGTGGGCAAGCCATGCGGTTAGTGTGATGGAAGACAGAGCATCCAGGCCTCTCTGGGGAGAGGAGCCTCTTGGTGTCCAGGCCCAGATGAACAAAGAGAAGATGAAGGAACAAAATTGAGCAAGAGCTTCTAAGAGCTCTGAACTACCACCAAAGAGAAATAGACCCTTGGCAAAAAGGCAAGGGAAGGGGGTTAATTGTGAGAGTAACAATGTCTGTGATACTTCAGAGCGAGGGACTGGAAACACATAGAAGAAGGAACAATGAAAACGTACAGAAAATCTGTCACTAATCTCCCTCCTCTAAATGCTTTCATTTAATTATGCAAGTTAATTCTTGCCCCCAAGACATGAAACAACAGAGAGAAGATGAAAAGTTGAGATAACTAGAAGTTCAGTCAATAGCAGACACTAATTAATAAATTTTAAGGACAGAACAGACTGATCAATCACCTCTTTTTCATAAAAAAGACATTGCAACGGGACCACATAAACTCCAAACTAAGGACAGTACCCTAAGTTAGGCTATTGCAAAGACATTTTTCAGCTAAGGAGAACAAGAGTCCAGCACTGCCCTTAGTATATGGAATGAAGAGATCCAAACCTGAAGAACACTACTGAGCTGCAAAACAAAGGCAAATACAATTCAAATGGTCTACTCTCCATAACAAGAAAAACAGTCTCTAAAATCCATATCAGCCCTTCACTCAAGCAGCTAGACTGCACATATTATAAGTTTGCATATAACTCAATGAGAAAGTTGCCACATTTAACAATAAATATGCAGCCTGTTAAAAATGCCATGCTCACTGATTTGTTTATTTGTTTTACAGACAGGATAAAGGGGAACAGATTGCATATATATTGCCTTTGTTTGTATTTTCTGTTTTATTTGTCTTTCCAAAAGTAGACTGGTCAGCTTCACTGCGGTTTCTCCTGGGTCTTGTTTTCTGGCTCTCACAGACTATTGTTCCTTTGCAAGATTTTGAAACATTTCAGTGATTTTGAATGGTCAAATAGACAGCTTAGTAGATATGTCAGCTGATACAAAGGACCATCCTTGGGGTTTTCCAAAGATGTCACAGGTACCCCATACCTACTAGTGTCTCTAGAAAACAAACCTCAGCCAGATTTTTGACATAGGCCTGAAGGATGGTGGTTGCACGTCTCAGACAATATATAAGAATCAGAGGATCCTGACCTCACTAAAGTCTCTAACAAAATTTAACTCTCCCTGAGTTCATCCTACACAGGATTTTCCTCTGGTCTTTAGCTGAAAGTGGCCTGGCCAAAGCCATGCTCCTGAAACAAGAAAGAAGGATAAGCCTGAGGAGAGTAAGGGTTATGACAGCAGGAATTCCTGATTACTTCAGTGGCTGTGCTCATCCCAGTGCTTCTATTAACGTTTATGCAATCTTATATTACACTCAGTTGGCACAAAAAACCTTTAGTGGGAATTTGGCAGAGGAGAGATTGCTAGCTGGTGAAAAGAAATTGGAAGGCTGTTGTGGGTAGGGTGGGGCCTGAGAGATGGTAGTGATGAATATGCCCAATAGCACAGTTCTGCACTGTCTGGCTTGTGCAGCCCAGTATTTATTCCCTAGCAACCAAAAGGCAAGGGAAAAAGTCCTCCACTGCACTGTACCATGGCTGCCTTTGGTGTTCTAAAGCCAGCAGCCTGACTCTCCATCGCCCTACACAGCCACCAGTGACATAAAAATGTGCAATGCTTCAAGGTCCCTTTCTTTCACAAACACCAAATCAATCTGACAGCGTTTCTTTAAGGGACATTTTAACCTACAGTATGTTCATTTTAATGCACTGAAGTGTGTTTGATTTTGGTCTGAAGGACAGTCCCAGCAAGGCTTTTCTGAAGCCAGGCACTGCTTCTCTAATGAATTGTTTTAAGCAGCAGGTATTTCTATTTATTCTGGCATCAAATAAAAACCCGCCCTGGAATATACAGAAACATTCAACACGAGCCACTATGGAAAATGTTTTAATGTGAGAATTCCTTTTCTTTTCCACTCACAGCAAACCAGCTAGTCTTCTCCCTTTCCTTGGGGATTAATCCTCTGTTGTGACACTGCTAGGGGACTGGAATCAATATTACATAGGGAGGAAGATTTAAATGAACAGTACACAGTACAGGCAGGACCAACTAGAGGCCACCTGACTTTTCAAGCAAATGGCCAGGGAAAAGGTGAAAATGTGCAGTTCTTCTTTTTTTTAATGTGGAATAAAAAAGGATGAAATGTACTTGGAGACATAAACCAAATGTCTCGTTTGTAAAACCTGGGCAAATTTTGAAACACTTTGCTATGATAAACTTCTAAGAAGAGAGTGGTGTAGAGCTACATAGGAGGGGAATTGCATAATGGCACCACAGCAGGAAGCTCTCCGTGACAGCACGTTTAACCCATAGCTCTCCACACTGTTAAAAGGGGGAAATGACTATACAAACACACTGGTGCAGCAGAGGGATGGCATCTGTGCAGTCACCCAGCAGCGCAGTGGCAAACCCAAAAGCTGTATCAGTGTTTGGAAGACTAGAAAAAAAGACACGAATTATGGAAGGATCTCTAATCTTCAGGACTCTCAGTAAATTATCTTTGATCCCTTTAATTAAAGCCAGCCAGGAGATGGGAATGTTTTTCACAAAACATTGATTCACTTGTGGAAACAGTCTGGAAAACTATGTTTCCCAGTCATCTCACTCTGATGCTCAGTTTTCACCAGGAAGCTCCAACTAAACCTGCAGCATACACACTCTACTCTGCTTGCTTTTCCCCCAACATCAAGCCACAGAAAAGCACATGCAACTGCAGCAGAGGTAAAGACATTTTTAACCAGGGCAATTTAAGGATATTTAAGACACATTCTCATTTTCCATTTCCCAATTCCACACTGCCCCCACTTTTATTATTAGCTGAACACAGGGAAGTTTCAGCTTGGATCTGGGGTAACATGTACACTGAGGAATCAAGGCCAAGCTTTGCCTTGAAATATGCAGGATCATTCCTAACTAACCGTAAAGCTGCTTATTTGGCACTAGCAGTGGAAATATTGAACGAAAGGGGCATTCTCAATCTGCTTATGTCACAGAAAGGTTGGATTCTGACAACGTTCAAGGCTCCAAGCTGCAGCCTGATATTAATAGCTAGACATTAAACTCTCAATTTGGCTGGCTTAGAGGCAGCTCAATTGGAACAAAGATTTTTCTGCAGGAAACGGCAGATCTGGGAAGAGTCACATCACGAGAGATGGGTCTGAAGCAGCAGCAGACTGCGAACGTTTTGACCGGCGTGTGACAAGGCTGTGTCACACAAAGCAAAGCTTCCCCACTCACATCCCAGAACTATCTGCAGTCCCACCCACTGAGGCTGTGGAAACACAGTTGTTGCAGATGGATTGCACACAGGCATATTGTTTTCCTCCTGTCCACCTCTTCTTGAATTCATTTTTCCTTAGGGTTAACTTACACAACCTAAAGGGACAATGAGCATTAAATGAACTCTTCTCCAAAGAAATTTGGTTCTGTTTCTCGATGAGGCCAGTGGGGCATCACCCCACAAAGACATACCTACATATTTGCACCATTTTTGAGCTTGTTTCAGCCATTATGTAACCTTCCACACTACCCTGGCAGCTGGGCCAAGAAAATTTGAACGACGTCCCCAAAGCAACTGGTTTCAGTGAGGGGCCCCTGCCAGAACACAAATACAAACCTCCTGCTGCTGTTTGCTCTCTGTGGCTGCATGGCAGGCAGATTCCAGACAGGTTTTTCAATATGGATCTTTTTGAGTACAAATGAACAAATCTTATAAGACATTTAAACTTCATAATACCAATTCCAAACAATAACTGTACCTCAAGGCTTCCACCAGGGAACTTTTTGCTTCCGTATTTCTCCCAGCGTAAGAAAAATCAAGGCACTGTCACTTAAAACCCTGTTACCTATAGCACTCTTAGTCCTCTTAATTCTGTACACATAATCTCATAGGTTATTTACAGTCTTTTAAATATGAGTGAAAAACATTAGATTGTGGGCTTGTATTGCATCATATACTCAAGGACATCACACTGCTTCATACGAGAACTTCTTAAGCCACGCAATCTCCTGTAGCTTTGCACTCAAAAGCCTCATTTCGTAGAGGTAGACAGAAGCATTCAGAATGTAACTGACTTGCCAAATCTCACACAATGAATCAATGCCAGAGCTGGGAATAGAAATCAGGAGTTGAGAGTCCAGATTCTCTGCCTTATATAGAGCAGTAGCCTCAGTCTCCTAGTTTAGAAGAGTGCCTGCTCACCAGAAAAGATGTTTCTTCCTTTACAGGACAGCAGTGCACCACACTGTGATGGCCAACTTCACCCATAAGAAGGTATAAAACCACATACACATCCCCTGAGGCCATGCTCTTCATGTATAAAAGCAAAGTATAAGGCAAAAAATGAAAGCCAGTTGCTGTTGTAGAGAACATTGTGGAGTGCTATAACCTCAGCATCATCATCAAGACCAAATGCAGTGTCACTCTTTGGACAAGTTTCTTGCTTTTGCAGGCACTCTTGCTGATTTGGAGGGGACTGTCTGGGAGCAGGAATAGGTATCTGGCAACACCAGTGACAGCTGAAACATCAACACAGTTTTTCATAAGCCAGTATCACATACCAATAGGCACTGGCCCAATGTGATTGTTGCACTCATACTAAGCCCATGTAAACAGCGTGCTACATCACTACTTATTTAACACAGGATGGCAGCTATTAAAAACCTACTTCTCAAAAACTGGCACTTATTTTTCCCAGTTCTGACTATGGAGGAAAACTGAAGAATCTTTCACACAGGTAAAATTTAGTACTACCAACAACTTTCTCGAGCCAGTTGCATTCCCTATTTTATTCTTCCTCTGCTGTGACACGTGTAAATGACACAACAAGGCCAAATTCCCCTCTAGTCTAACACCTGTAATATGAATAGATTACATATGAGCTAACTTTCATCTGTAAAAAAAAATAATCACATAGTTTTATCACCAATACACCACCTTTGATGGAGAAGGGGGATGGAGCTCATACAGTGCCATATCAATCTGCAGGAGGCAATGATAACTACACAAATCACAAGTATATGATATATTCAGGGTATCAAGCACACTGTCCATAATAACCAGGTACTATTCTATTGGTTCAGAACACACATAAGGACTCAGAAACATGAAACATCTGTTCTATGGATAGGAATCCATCAAAATCCATCAGTCCAATTTCATATCACACCACTGCCTAATTCCTTAGCAAGCTGATGACTGTAGGAATTGATGATCTTTTTCATGCTCTACCTCCAGCCACTAAATCTAAGTATTTCTCAAGGCAGGGGCAGACAGCAGTGTGTGATATAACTTGGGTGGACTTCATTAAGATTGCAGCCCTACCAGAATAGCTCCTTTTTTTTATGGTTTTGAAGGAAACCTTCAAAATACGCTGCTAGCACATACAACACAAGGGCCTAAACTGTAGATTATCTGAAATGTCTGCAGTAACTCACCGAGTTGGGTACAGGCAATAAAGCTTGAAAACTGATGCTATCAAAATATTTACTTATTTCAACAGTATTTAAGAGAAGTTGGTATTATATGATGGAGGATTTAATGTGTACTTGGGGATAAGGCACACTGCCTCTGGGTTCAGACAACAGAAACAGTGGGGAACAGAAAAACACTGAAGTGAAAATGATAGTACTCCCATATAATGAAACTGTGAGGGGAGATGGAAAGATAAGTAGGATTGAGGAGAGCAAAGAGGCCAGACTTGTCTTGTCCCAAGAATATTCACCTTCTAAATATCTTGGAAAAACTATGCTGGAAAGATATTTAACAAATGTGTTAAATATTCATTTATTCATTTAATCTTCCTCTTTCTCCACTGCAGCCGCAGCCTGTGGCAAGTCACAGCACAAGAAAGGACTTGGGTATTGTAACAACTGAAAAGAGGCAATAGAAGTGTTTCTTTAGTTATGCTGTCTATGGTAACATATCTATAGAGATATTCAACAATACCATCTTAAACATGGAAAGAGCTCTGATCTCAGTCAGCATGTGTCTTCCATCAGCTTCTTTTTTTTGTTTTTTACTTTTTTACTGTACCTTACCACAGCCACCTCCAGATGCAGGTAGGCAGCAGAAGAAACTCCCTCAGTGGAAGCATCTTTTCCATTGGGCAAAGAATAAATGCATTGTGAAGGATTCTGACTGGAATGAAAACTTGGATGTAGTTTGAAAACACATTTTTGAGCTATGTATTTCCTACTTTCAGTTGATCACTTTCTACACACAGAGAGGGAAGGACCTCCATTCTGAGGTCAGACTTCTGTAGGTAGAGTTTAAGCTGAAGGTACTTCATGCTTTTCATCACCCACTACTGTCACCATAGCAACCCCTAGTCGGCAAGTGTCTGTTACACAGACTGTAAGATCAGCTGAAAATCAGGATCCATTCAAAGTTTACATAGAATGTAGGGTAAGGAGCCACTTGACTTTGAAGCAAGGCTAAAAAACCCATGCAGTCATCATAGAGAGGATGCTGAGCTATGCCTCCAAACACCACTGCTACTGTGGTGATGAAAAAAATACCAGAACAGATACAGTGAAGGCTACTGCTACCCAAGTTAAATAAATAAGCAACGTATTTAATGTGTGGGATGTAAGGACCCTGTATATCCAGGGTTTGGATAAGATTAGAGGCAGTTAGGAAGTAGGAGGAGTAGGAGGCAGAAGATTTAACTTGGCTTTCCTACAAAGAGGCATTCCTCCCTGGTGTCTGAGTGTAAATTTGATCTGGGAGTGTCACACAGGCTCTTACAATAGGAAATAAATTAATTAGCAAATTCTTGGTTTAGGTGAGAGCACTGAAAGGAGCATTACACAGCCACAGCAAAAGACAGTTTCCTAATCTCCAATTATCTGATTCAACATCTGCTCCAAAGAAGTAGAAATACTTAAGATTACTTCCTGAACTACTGATAATATTTAATGGCTTATTTGTAGTTCACCCCCTGCTCAAGTAATCTACATTTGCATCACAAAGGTATACAGAATTGCAAAAGCAACATTACAGTAAACCAAAGAATGACAAATTGCCCAGAAAGCTCCTCCTAGCACAGAAGTGGCTACTGAAATACTCTCCCCTACTTGTTTGACTTACCCACAGTGTCACAAGGCTCGTCTTTGTGTACGCAGAAATCTGTCCTAGAAAGAAAAACAACAGAAGTGAAATGTATCCTGTGCCTCCAGACTTCAGGCTAGGAAAAAGCAGTGATGTATGACTCACATATCATGGGTGTTGAGATTTGGGGTTGTTTTTAACTGCTGTGCAGTCTACAGGATGGTAACACAGATAGCAGCATCGATTGCTACAGCAGGATTACAGAAATTACCTGAGCTCCATATGCTACAGTCCATTTTAATAGGCTTAAAATTTAGCATGTAAAACAGTAGTGCCTCATTTTATGATACCAGACTTCTTCAGCAACTGGATTAAAACTGAATCTCTGATTTTCACAAAAGAACTGTAACAAAAAGGAGCAGATACCCTGTGATGAGATAGCACCATTAAAAGTTGGCAGAGGAGATTTGTAAGACTCTGCCTGGATACACACAACTGGTCATGTATATTGAGAAATTCTTGGTTCTTTGGGTTTTATTTCTTCTTCCACTGGAAGAGAAAAGGACAAGAAAGAAGTAGGACTAAGCAGAGAAAGACAGATGTTGACAAGGAAGAATAAAGAGAATTTCAAGATTTGCCAGGTAACGCCTAGGTGAACTGGCTTGAGCTAAACTTAGAGTGATTTGTCATTTTATTATTTGAATCCAATACATGAGAGATTCAAGAGACTTCATTTGGTCTCAGTTAATCCTCCACATCTCATCCAGTCTCCCCAGACCTCATCAAGTCAGGAAGAGGTATCACACATGCCACTGGCACCCCCAAATCAAACAGGGATCTCTGGAGCCGTGTGAAACAGAATGAAGTGTTGAAGCTCACCATCTAAGTGATGACACTTCATGTGAGATTTTCTAAATGAGATTCCTTAGGACAGAAAAAGGAGTGTAGGAGGAAAAGTATGTTATAACTAAATGAAAGGTATGAATACATTTCAGTAAGTACTTAGACCTAGGAGCTGTGTTCACCAGAACTGCTTTACAGTGCTGTCCGCTAGGAAGAGGAGCTGGAGAAAAGCATCACAGATGCTAAAACATTTGAGAAACTCCTTAACCCAAAAGGAAGCTGAGGAACCATAATCTTTATCATTACAGCTTTCCTCACCCTGTGGGGAGGCTAGTGAGAGAATCATATTAGCACATTTGGAGTGTGTCATTTGAAATGCCTAAGACCTCAGTGGGAATTTAAGAGTTTGGCAGGGAGAAGATTAAAAATGCTTTGAGAAAGATAATAGTTAGAGAAAGATAAATACTTAAAAATAGAGAAAGATTAAAAATACTTTTTTCTTGAAGAAAAAAAACACCCTATAGCTTATAGGAAAAGGGATTTAATGCCCAGGACTGGCTGATGAACCTGAACCCTTCACAAGAAAACTCTTTTTAAAGTCACAAATCAAGTTGTCAAGGGCTTGGAAGGAGAGAAACAACAACTATTACCAGCTTTTGTTAGGCAGACATTGAAAATCAACCATGCTTCAGTGCAAAAAAAAAAAAACCAAACCCATAACAACCACCAAAGTGTTTAAAAAAATCAGACAGGAATAAAACAAAATCGGAAGCTACAACCACACACCAGCCCCAGCTTTCATTTTTCACTGCAGCCTTACTGTGTCTCGACACCTTGGCATTCCAGCCTTTCCAAAGACTAATGACAGTCTCCTGATGGAGCTGGCACAAGCTTGCCTGCTTGAGTTCCCAGAGCCAACTTGACCGAGGTTTATTTAAGGTCTTATTATTATATAAACTGGTAAATCAAACAGATGCTTTTCTTGTGACAACAGATAGCTGAACTATTAGGAGATGGCAGGAGGCCACTGCTGGAAAAGCATCTCTCTTCAGGGGCTGGCCAGCTCTGCAAACCAAGCACAGCAATTTTTTGCTCCTTGCACTCTTGTTATACATAGAAAGGTGTCTGGCACTTTCAAGCAGCTCCCAAGAGAAATTACCACCATGCCATAAAATGAAGGGTCTTGTAAATGATCCAGCACAACCTGCAGACTCTCCTACAGAGGCAGAACAATCCTTGTTTGTAAAGAGTGCTGAGGTGCTGTCTGGTCAGGGGAAGACTTGGAACGGGTCACCAAGAGGAGCTGAACACAGCTGCCAAATTCACTGCATGAGGGCCTGCAAGTATGACACCTCCTCAGCCCATCCTTTAAACTGTTAAAAAAGTCCAAAAGACTCCATCTTTCTGTTCAAAGACCTTCTACCAAAATGTTATGCTTTATATCATCTGGAAATACTGTAAACATTTTACCCCAAAACTCTGTGACCAAAGAGAAAAGCACATCCACATCTTTAGTCACAGATGAGCTTGGTGGGTCTCAAGTCTTCTTCCAAAGGCAAGCAGTCACTCCATCATGAAGCCTTTACACCAAAACTCCTACAGTCCACCCTGGCAATCAGAGGAGAGCCAAGGACTGAAGAGCCACTCAGAAAGATCTGTCTCACCCATGGTCAGTCACAGCAGTGAGGTAAGACAGTCCCATCAGGACACTGCAACTGATCTGCTTTTTAAAAGGTTTCTGTCACAGGTCTTGCTCTGGAACATTTCTGAGCTTGACTGCATCTACATTTTTGAAGCAAGACCTTGACATGAATGATACTATAATGATACTCCAAGGATATCAAAAAGATATCTTAATATCCATTGCATGTGCAGAGGTCTCTTATCACAGTTTTGTTAGCAGAATCTTTTATAGAGCTATGTTGGAATAAAACCCTTGCTCCAACAGCTGCAGTTCAAATCCAAAATCTGACCTTTTCACACTAAGCCTTGGATAATATACTGAAATCACACACTGTAGCTCGGAAGCAAATCTGCTCTTCACTTTTAGTCACTGACTGAATCACGCAGGACATGTCTTCTAATCTTACAGGAACCTGTGAAATTCTCAGTCATTATCACCTGTGATATTGTGCAGCATACCCATTCACAGACTTAAACAATTCTTGTAAAAAATGACAATGAATCAGTTGTTTTGTTCAATAAAAGTAGCCAGAAGAGCCTAAACTCCTCCTACAGTCCCTCTTCCATCTGGCTCCCACGAACTGGAAAAAAATACCTAACTGTGCTAAGCTAAATTCTGCAATTCAAGTCCTTCCTGTAAGAAAGGAGGACAGTAGTTGAACTGTGCAACATGAATAAGAAATATTCTGTTTAATGGCCACTACCCAGCATCCTTCAAATGACATCTTTTGAGTAGTTTAATCCTGAAGGGTCATAAAGCTAAAGGGCAGAGGAAACTGGTACAGTCAAAAGCCTGCCAAAAACCCCTTTCCACATCCACATATACATTTAGTAGCACTATGTGCCCAGTTTCCTCAATGCACATTGAATTACTTCATTTGCCCATTTAATGGGAAGGCAAAGGGATGGAGAAAATGTGGAAGGGAGGTACAGGCTGCAAATGGAATAACTACACTGGTATGTCAGGAAAAAAATCTAAGTTTTTGCTTAATGATAGCTCTGAATTCTGTTCCTGTCAGTGTAGTGTCACTCTTCACATCATCTGTGTCTAACAAGTGACCCAAACACCTACAGCTGGGAGGTGGGGAGGTCATCAGTACCTCTGAGTATTTCCTACAGAATGCAAAAGGCAGGAGATCAAAAGTCAGAATGTGTTTCAAATGAGACATGCTTCTGAGCTCCCTAAGATACAGATTCTGCAGACAGAAGTTATGCTGATCAGCTGCCCATTAAAATACACAGTACTTTATCCATAGATGCCAGAAGTATGAATTTCTGCAAGTTCAAAACCAGAATTAAGTATGAAAAGTTTAATGGTTATAGAGACCACAACACTACACTCAGACCTTCGGGGTTATAACAGCTTATTCCCACAGTCTCATGTATTTGCTGGACAATAGTAAATGTTATTTTACAGATACAGGATCTCTCTTATGGGAACACAGTCAGGTGAATTCTATTAAAATCCCACTGGAAAGATATTTGCCACCTAGGTCATCTACTTTTCCACACAAATGAGTATGTGGGGAGCATCAGCTTGAGGTGATGTTTCAAAAGGTGGGCATGCCTTGGTGTTTCATGAACACAGCCAGATTGGAACCAGAGGGATTTCTTCAGAGGTTGACCCCAAAGAATCTGTTTCTAGTCCTAAAGCAGCTGCAGCTGCTGAAAATTCAGCTTCTGCTTTTTCTGGCACAATTGCTTGTGCTGGACATGCTGTTGCTCCCATATCCTCTACCACTGGTCCATCTGTATGGTCTGGGGAGGGTCCAGGGACACACACACGCAGACACACACTTCCAAAGCCAAGAGGAGAAAAAACTAATTTCTCTGACACAGGAGTCAGGTTGCAGGGCCAGAAGTCTTCCAAGCAATGCAGCATCCTCTATGCAGGAGAAGCAGGAAGGGCTAAGGGTGACAAGACACAGCAAAAGGAAGGAAAAAGACTGCAAGTACATTCTTGCTGGCCTATCAAAGAGGAAAAATGCTGCTCTTATGCACAGCAGTGTGCTCCCTGGCCTGAACCTCCTCACAAAATCTGAATCTGGTTTCTAACCCAACTGAATCTGTACTTCTCCAGCTATTCTGACTGCAAAGCCCTGCAAACCTACTGAAAACTCTTCCTACAAATTCTTTCTACAATTCTTCCTCAGATGCCTGAGTCCAACTCATTTATCCTGACATTATGCATTCAATTCTGTAAGCTGCAGAGAGACTGCACAGATGAAATGTTCTGCTCACTCCCTCCACCCTGTGCTTAGCACACATCAGAAGAGATTCTGTATGCCTCACTTGTCATGCAGGACAACTGGATGACTAGATGAGTTTAACAAAAATGTAAGTTATTTGTTTAGGCCCTGATCCAATGAAGCACATGCTTAACTATAACCAGGATGTGCAGCCCATTGACTTCAAAGGAACTATTCACCCTGTCTAAAATGTTAAGTATCTGTTTAAGTGCTTGGTTGGACTACACTGAATACAGAGGAGAGAGAAGGATTTGAGGGAACTGCACACATGTCTGTGAAGGTGCATTCTTAGGAACTTTGCTGGGCCTGTGCCCTGCTCACCAGCTATTTTACAGAACTCTCACCTAAATCCCATGGACAGTTTGTGGTGTAACTATTAACACAATAGATCATTACAATCAAAATGGCCATTTATGCAAAACCATGTATTTCTACTTACATTGGTGGCAGAAGAAAAAAAAAAGGTGTAAGAGGTGAGTAATACTGAACTGCAGTACAGACATTTCCTGTCTCAAACTGGAAGAAGGGGGTAGTAAGCAGTGTTTTTCTAGCACATGCAGCATCCAACTTACACTGCATTTTTGTGCTCACTTTAATTATTCAGAGACATATATTGTTTCTATAACAACGCATTACTCAGATCTTAAAGTATGAAATCAACTTAAAAGACCTTGAATTTGCTACTGAATATTTATGGCAACGGTGAGGAACATGGGATTTGCATTGTACTGTGAGGTTAAGTTCAGTTAGTGAAAAGAGGGAAAAAAGACTACAGGTTAATAGGGACAACACCCTTTTTGATTACTTTATCTGGGCTATACCCTGATGTGCTTGATAAATCAGCAGGTACAGAGCTGCAGGCTGCAAGTAATTCTGCTAAAGTGTTAATACCCAGATTATTTCACATCTAAATTAAATGCATCAGCTGTCAAACATACAAACAAATTAAGAATGACACCCCTCCTCTATATAAGTTGTGATAGAAGAGGGGTGTTAAAGTGGTTATTTCCTAGGGCAAAGAGAGATAAAATTAGTTTATAGCATTCATCTCTCACTTTCTTCAGGAGATAATTCCCTTGCCAACTCCCCACTATTGGCACACTGTCTGCTCCTCTCAGACTGTTCAGTCAATTCATACCTAATTACACACAGAGCACGTGTTTGCAGCTGCACTCTCAAATCCACAGCTTTTTTCTTCTAGGAAGAAGGGCTTATGCTCCAAAAGCTCACCTATTTTTTTCCACTTATTCCAGCTGGTGTGAGAAAAAAGTATCACCTGTGCTACAGCCATGTCTTGTCTGCATCCTGACTATGACATTCTATAGTGACATTGACTACAACACTTTACTCAAGAGAAAAGATGCTTTTGCACAACCTTGTTAAGTTACACACAGAAACAAGACAAATCACTTCCATCTGAGGCATCTGAACAGCATGTAGGTAGCAAATGTACTATCATTATTTATTAGATTACAGCTAGACCAGATAACCCATCATCAACTGTGGGCCATTTCTGACTGTAGTAAATGGACAAGCCAGACCTTACTGTACCTGGTTACGAAAACAGCAGCATCCACAGGAGGGGTGTCATCCCTTGCACCAGGAACCTGGTTGTTTCCAAGGTATTTTGCCCCACCATATTCTTCATTTTGCCATTGACAAAAGCTTTCCAGAGATCTCTCTCCATGATGCCCAATAGACAACTTTGCCTTTTGGGAAGGAAAAAAAAAAAGAGGTATAAAAGAAGAAATATCAGTCACAGTCTTTATGTAAAACATTAGACATCCAATGAAAAAAACAGAGGCTGAAGGATAGAGATGTGATAAAACAAAAAGTGCAGAAGCAGCTTCATCTGAGCAGGTGAACTAGGGACTTTGGAATCCATGCTGCCTTCTGTCATTTGATCTACAGAACAAAATCCATGAGCTGGCAACAGTCATAAGCTTCTACTGCAGCACTACATTCAAAAGTCTGGTAAGTCTGGGAGTTATATATACAATAGCAGAGCCATATAACTTTTAATCTTTGGAACAGTTAACTCTTGAGACTGGTTCACAACTGTAAGCAGACAAAGATTTACCAGGAAGGATAAATAAAAGGATCCCCCCTGTAGTACTGCCTGGTGAAGTGTGACATGCACTGCTTATAATTTGTGATCATATGGCCAGACATGTCCCACTTCCCCCTCCCACCCCAGCAGAGCCTGTGAGACTGCTGCAGTGCCATTAGAGCAGGGTTAAAACAAAGAGTTGGAACTCACAGGACGGTTGCGAAGCAGGACTAGCTTGGTCACTCGGATGTTGACTTTAATTCCAAGACTTTGATGTTGAAACATGTTGTACACCTGTAAAAATGCAAAGAAAACACCCACAGTATATCAGTAACAATACCAAGACCCAGTAATAGCTGAAGGAGCTAATTGTGCATCCACAGTGTATCAGTAACAATACCAAGACCTAGTAATAGCTGAAGAACTAATTGTGACTAAAGTTAGATATTTGTCCTTACAAAACTAACCCAAATGGGTTATACTACTTCACTCAATACAATAAATAATTTTAAAGAGCTACTATGTTATAACACTAACACTTCCACACACTAGTGTAGCTACATCACTTGCAAAAACTGAGTAGGTTTACAACTGCCATACTGAACTGTGCTTTACCACCTGACCAATTTGTCAGAGACTAACCTGAGAAAAATTCCACATTCAGGGACAAACACCATTAAAAAACAAAGCAAAATAAAAATATACCAGCTAGTTGCAGAAAGAAAAAGACTTTTAACTGATAGGAATAATAAAGGAACAACAAAGGAAAGGAGACAAGTATTCCAAAGGAACTCTAAAACATACACCAAAGTCTCAGGAACACGGACATACGTTATGAAGCATCCAACTAATATGGATCTTCAGCATTTAAATATCAGAGATATCTGAATGCAAGATGAAATAATGGTGTGTTTTAGACTTCAGGAAATAGAATGGAAAAGCAATTTCCCTCTGTTATTTTCATATCTTATATAAGAGAATAGTAATAAGGCAGCATATAATGACACAAGCCTCAGGAAATACAAAAATAGCACCGGAAACTACCTTACTACTTTCTCCAGATTCTGCATTCCAGCTCAGATACTTCACCTCATTTCTATAGGTTAGAACATAAGATCTTAATTGATGCCAGAATTTTATTCCAACCATTTCTCTACGTACAAATTCTTTATCTAGACTACATCAAAAAAGATGAGGGAGGGAGGGTTTTTTTAAAAGGTGTAAAATATCTTTGGATGAGTATTGTATTCTCTAGTCAGACAAAAAATAAATTCAAGACCACTAAAAAGAGACTCTTGACTAACAGGAGGCAGGATTTGGCCCCAGGTAGGCTATACTCCTTATTCACATCTCTTTTGGCTAGAAATATCACACAGGCTCAGTTAACTTCCCACAACAAACCCAAGACATGAACACATTTCGGATATTATGTTTTCAACACTTGGTATTTTTCCTATTTGTGCAAATAGTCTGGAATGTGCTCAGTGTAATAGTGTTCTTAAGCTCTTTAGTGTGGGGGGTTGAATTTAATCACACACATAAACGCTTCCTATAATTTAGGCACAGATTGCAAGAGGGATGCTACTCAGTACTTAACCCACTGACCTTCAGTATGAGCACAATAAGCCATCTATCTTCCCTGGGGCTGGTGTACAAAAGCACACAAGTGCTAGTACTATTTACTTAGCTCAGAGGTATGTTGGTAGAGTAGCTAAAGCCTCTCACTAGAGACCTGCAGGGATAAACTTGACACTTGCAAAGAAGGGCTCTGACAGTTGACCTATGTGTAAAGGGAGACCTGGCCATTCAGCTGGGAGAGTCAATGGGGCATCATGCTGATCAATCTCACTACTAATCTCTCAATGTACCACTGCAGAGACTAACAAACATTTGCAGGTGATGGATGCTTTTGATTTGCCTAACCCACTGCTAGCTTTCACCATCACATAAAGTTCCTTCTCATAAAATGAGAGTACAGCCAGCAGGTTCTTATCATGAAACCCAATGGCTGATGGTGCTTGCCCTTCTATCAGAGCAGACAAGCTGCCTTTCTCCAGACCCAGCACAGAGATCCAAACCCCACTGACTTCAGAAGGTGGTTTTCACTGGCAAAACTTGTATAGCAAGAACCAGCTGCTGGAGAGTTTAGCAGGTCATTTTAAAGGCTGTCAGCTCCTCTTCCTTTTCTCTTGTGCTCTCTCTCTAAAGATAACTTTGTCTGTATTTGTATTTGCATCAGTGATCTCTGAAGAGCCTAACCTATCTAGCAGCAGCACCAATCACATACTAAACCAAAAAGACACTAGGGATGCAAAAGAAGCTTTACTTTGCTTGTTTATTCAAGCTTTGTTTGCTTATTCTCTTAAATGGAGCCCAAAGCCCCAGATTGATGGTAGTTTGTGTTGCCTAGTAGGAACAATAACCTTTCCCTCTGCTAAATAAGCCTGACTGATACCAGTGGCTGTTCTACTTCAGCACAACTAAATCATTCAAACACAATCCACCTAGAGAAGAGACAGACCCTTTCTCATCAGAGATCTGCTCCAGCTAGCTCAGCTTCCCTCCCCCTCTCTGAATGCCTCAGAGGCTGAACCAGACGTTTCAGTCTAGGAGCTCCGACTGGATTAAAAGGGAGAGTTTGCTTCAATGCAGTCAGACTGGTTCCTTTGCACTGCAATCTGTACTTTTATTATGTACAAGTAAGTGCACTGTGACTTGCCTGACACTACTGGTGCTGGCCTACTGGTTTTGATAATGGCTGGCTGCTGATTATCACTGCAGCACAAAGCCAGGTATATAAGCAAGAAGTGTTTCTCCTGATGCTTTTGGATAGGCAATGCACAGCATTCTGAAGGTGGGATGTAAGCAAAAGTGGTTGTGCATATTCATATAGGTTGTTTAAGTACAAGGATAAATCTCTATGTACTTGGACAAATCTCTGTGTAATTAATTATTACTGGCAAAAGCCAAGAATGCATGACAGTTAACAATACACTCATGTTGGGGTAAAGAATTTCTAAATGAAGTTTTAAGAATTTCTCTCAGAGGTGAATAGACAGTTGCCAGAGTTGGTTGGCTGATACAACATCTACACTGTTTCTCAGAAATTAAAGTATGAGCATAATAAGCTCAACTGAAGAAGACATTTGCTCTGTAGTTTTAGATGGTCCAGCTCCAGAGCTGCAGAACACTGTCAAAATATCACATTTGCAATTTCCAATCTTCTTTCATCAAACAAGTTGAAGTGTGGGGAGACATGTCCAGCTTCATCTGCTTTCACTAATTCTTCCATTTCATTTTCAGTTTGCAAAAAGCCCCCTGTAAAATTTGATACAGAAAAGTCTACATAGATTTAGCTGGGAACTGTTCATACTCCACCCACAAATAAACTTGTCCTTCAAAATGAGCTAAGATCTGCAGGCAAATTACCAGAAAACAGACCTAAAAGTGTGCCTGAAAACTGGTCTGCACAAGCACTACCCAAACAGCTCTTACTCATTAACCAAGTGAGTACAGGACATATAGTCTCCATCACTATACTGAGAGGACCTTCTCAATTAAAGGCAGTTCTGTGCAAGTGGTTTGCCTTTGCATTTAGCCCAGACAACAGACTGTGACAGCTAAACCCGCAAGGGGATGTGGGTTGAGGTCAGTCCATAACATCTCCTGTCTGCTGCATCCCAAAGTACCCCAAATCATGGTCTTTAAAGCTGAAAGAAACCCCAGTGAGAACACGACCAGTCCTTAAGTGACTTCATGAAAATGTGCAACTGAGTTTGCACAGGTTATTCACAGCTATTTTGGCAGCTCACAGCCAGTGGTAAACCAGACTGCCACGCAGGCTGTGCCCAAAGTAAGGGTTATCACATAATCCAGGTGTCTTTAAAATAAAATAATTCAAATCCATAGGTCTCTCCTGCTAGTAATTGGATTCCATCATGGCACCAACCCCCTTCTGCCTAGCCCTGTGAGGAAACCATCACCCACAGCCTTGGCGTGTCAATGCTGTTCAGACACCACTTCCAGCTGGCTACCACCAGCACATGAGCTAACAGTGCCAAGTGACATGGCCAAAATAATTGGTACCAGGGGAGCAGGAATGGGATTTCCTAGTGCAGATGTTCTCAAGATTTCCTGCTGCATGGACAGAATGCATTAATAGAGAGACTGACTCACAGACACCTCCCTTCCCACCCACAATACTGTGGGCCACCCTCCCTCAAGGCTGCAGTTGCATCACACCCTTGAGGCTGTTGTGACCAACTCCAACAGGGGAAAAGTAAAATTATTGGGGTATTTTTAGAACCATTAAAAAATGAGGCAGCTGGGAACACAAGCATCAATTACATGAAGCCCGCTAACACGCTGCCATGAATCAAAATGCAGAGGTTGCTGGTTTGGGCCATCACCACAATGCCAGGCAGCAGCTTGGCTGGAAGAGCAATGGAGCATCTTGCTCACTGGGCTAATAAGAAGAGATGTGAAAATTTGTCAGCATGGCTGAAGTGTGGTCATGAGCACTGGAAGCCATGTTGCAGGTGAACTTCTATGCTGGCTTGACTTCCATTCTGTGAGGAGTCATCAAAAGTAGGAAAAGTGCTTTGGGAACAGGTATGGTAATGAGTTATGCAAAACATAAAAAATTGGAAGGTGAAGTGCAGAAGAACAAGCAAAATCAAGCCTGTCTCTGACATCTCCCACCTTCATCTGCCTTTCCCTGACAGAGCCTTGCTGCACAGAATGCCTTAGAGGAAACAGAAAAGCTGGAAGCCTAAACCATCCTTTTACTCCTCCTCTGTCTGCATTCCTCCTGCCTTTCTCCTTGTAGCTTTGACATGGAAGGGACAGAATAAATGCAGTTTTGACATGAGCTCTCCAGGCCTGCCTCAGCATGCATAAAGCACAACCTAGACATGAGGAATTGGGCTAAACTCATGTCGTTTAGTTCCTCTTTTAATTTTTTTTAATTCTCAAGAGCTTCCTGTACAGGTGGACAGGGAGAGGCAGACGTGTGTGTTTCAGATGTTTTGGAGTTCAGAACAGCAACCCTGAGGGTAAATTGACTTTTTTTCCTTTTTCTACCCTAAGCTCTGAGCTCAAGCAAGAGCTTCCCCATTGCCTCGGCTGCTGGATGACATTTGGGCAGCAGAAGCATTCGTCAGGTTACTGCAGTTGTCCTATCACTTGTTTTGAGAAGTGCTATAAGATTTCTAACACCCACCTAAAGCCAAGCTTTCAAATTACTCCATTAAACATTATGAAAAAGATCAAATTCATGGCTCTTTCTATGATACATTTGACATAACTCTTTCTCCTGGGGCTGCTGGAGTGAAAAAAAAAAATATCTGTAGACAGTGATCAAATATTTATATAATTTTCCCTTACATCCCTGTCTCCATCATGAAAATTCCAGATCAGGGTAAGGGAGTGGATTATCAGTGACAGCTCTGGAGCTTTTATGTGCCAGCCCCCAAGAGCACAGAGATATAAATCCATCAATGTGTGCATACTAAAAATCATTTTATCTGCTTTTTCAGCACAGAAAAATCTTTCATAGGGGAAATCCAAAATGAAAAACGATCTGCAGAATGTAAAATAAGGCTTCAGAGAGTAAACCAGCATTATTCCTAAAGAACAACATAAAATCTTTCCCTCTTAATGACATCCAAAATATCACTAACTTCAAGTTACTGCTTGCTGCTGCAAAGAGCTTCCACACTAATCGCATGGCTTAGCAACAGCTGCAGAAGAACTAACACATACTACAGTAACTTACCACTGCATGCTGTCTTCTTTCAGAAAAAGGCAGGCTCCAACCCAAGGCACAATTGTGATTTATTCCAAAATCCCCAAAAATGCACTTAGGGGACAAAAAAAAAATCCACCCAACTCTTTTTTTCAGGTTTTCAAACCCGTAGAAAGCAGCTTTTAAATTACTATGTTGTGGTCTTGGAAACTTAGAATTCAGACATCTCTGTCTCTAAATGCTCAGAGAGTCAGACTGATTGGGACTTACTTTGCAAAATAAGCTCTGCACAACTGCAAGGAGCCAACAGTCAAAATCTGCTCTTCAGGTACTAGCTGAAACCAATCACTCCTCACCATTAAAGTCACTATGTCCATGGACAGAACTTTCCAGAAAGTCTCACACCTCATTTATCATATGCCTTAGAATCATTTGAATAAGAGTTTTCTCCAGGAAGCTGAAGGCATAAGTCACGAAGACCAGCCACAGTAAAGGCCAGCACAGTTTGCCTGTCAGTGAAGCCAGAATCTCCATTTTGCCTTATTGGCCATTTCTCTCAGACAAAAAGAAAACACAAGAGGAAACAAAAGCATTAAACTCCAGCAAGAAAGGAGTGCATGCCTTATGCTTCAGAAACTGCTCCTGAACCAAGCCCAAAATGTTGTTAGCAGAGACACAGAAATTCAGGGGGGAAAGGTAAAGAGAGACAGTGCACTGATCTAGTTGCTGGCTGAGAAACCTGAAGTTCAGTTTAGATCAAGCCATGAAATGTTGCAAGAGGACTTCATAAGAAACAGACCATCCACCCAAACAGCCTCCACATGGATGACACAAAATGAGAAATTATAGTTGCCAGATGCAGACTAACAGAATGGGTGAGCAAGACAAGCATGTTTTACCACAAAGGCACTTTGTTTCAGAATCTGAGGAAGTTCTAAACACTGGTGACTACTGAAGGGTATGAATGAAGGCAGGAAATGGGAGATGCACTCAAGCCAAAGGATGCAAAGGGGAGACAAGAAGTGAAATACAAACACTGCAATACTGTGCAAAAGCTCAATACAAATGGAGTTTAACTTAGAAAGATAAATCAGCACAAATATATTTAAGTAGATGGTTTTGCATTTCTGTAACTCTACTGATTTATCTCTCTGTCCATGTCCACATCCTTAGATCCTATTTTGCATGCCCATAAACTCACTACCTTCATAAGGAAAGGTTTGCTTTTAAAGGTGGTGACTTTAAACTACTCCAAGCCCTGGAGCCATGCTTGTTTCTACTCATACATTACAGAGTACCTTAGAGGGAAATTCTTCCTTGATCTTGGAAAAAATCTGTCTTACAGCTTCAAATATTAGTCTACTAAATGGAAGAGCTTGCATCTCCACCATGACTTTCAGGATAAAAAACAAGTAACTATTGTGAATTTGTTCTCTGTTCAGGGGGAAGGTTAAAACTACAGAATATCATTAAAAACATGGTATTTGCTATATGAAGTACTACCTGTTATTTCTGGGTTGCAAAAGGCATTCACTGTGTTTCTTAGCTGTTATTCTAGAGAAGGGTGGTGGGTTTTTCTCCCCAAGATTCTCATTCACCAAGGGAGCAATAAAACAGTATTTTGTAATGCTGACTTTTTCCTGTCAGAAATTCTTGTAACATAAATAGATATTAAATACTTTAAGGCAGATCACTTTATTTAAAATGTCTATAAATATAAAATGCATTAATAAGACCTCTTAATGCTTGTTTTGTGGTTTGACAGTAAACGTAATGGCTTACAGAGAGGAGTTAAGTTAATATACCCCTGACCAGTAATGTTCTATTTGCTTAAATGCTAGCATGCAAGCCAAAATTAACATTCTGGTTTCTTTTAGAGGCAGCCTGCCATCCTGCAGCATAGCTGAACAAGCACTGCCTAATACCATGGGGCAAATCCTGTGCCCCAACTCCCAGTCGCAGCGGGCTGACAGGCAGGAAACAACGATCCCAAGCAGCCAGCAGGTTTTAATTTGTGTGGTGACACAGCCCACCAGTGATCCTGCACCACAGAAGGATGTTCCAGATGCTGCCTTAAGAAGAGACTACCACCATGGTTGGTTCAGGCACTACCCAAAGAGTGTGGAGGAGTGAAGAGTACAGCTAAGGCCTACCTAACCCACATGGCTATCCTATCTCTCCCCCTAAAATATGTTGTCTGAATTAATCTTCAGTATCTTTTCTGGGCTAAGATCAGCTTTCATTATGGCAAATGGAATGTTAAAATCCCCTTGTCCTTGAATTTCACCTTGTTTTACAGCCTCAGAATAAAGGATTTATGCAATTATGCCATATATATATTTGCTTGTTATTATTCCTCAGTATATTCTGATATTCCCAGTCACCCACAACCAATTTCCTCAGGAAGGTAAAAGCTTTAAAGATACTATATTCCTACAAGTGTGGGAACGTAGGTGGACAGACAAAGGAGAGAGATTCTGTTGATGCTCCTCTGAAGGCTGAAAAAATGGAACATAAGTTCAAATACTTTCAGAAAAGCCACATGGGTGAGAACCTAGGAGCAATGACTTAACAGTGGGAAGCATTTCAGCTGGACTTTGAACCCTAGGAGATGTCAGATAAATGTGTTCCTCAGCCAAGAGTCCTCTTCCATGTCACTCTCTAGTGTCTAATAAAGAGGTGAGCTCACACTACAGCATCAGAACCTAGCTTAAAAGTCCATCAGCAAAATCCATTGGAAACTAAGCTTCAATATTTGTACAGTAAGTGGGTTTAGGGAACCCAACCCATCTATCAGCACCTCTCCACACCTGGCAAGCTGATGTTGCTGAGATGCTCTGCAGCACTCCTCAGCCCAAACAGTCTTTTGTTTAGGACTTGGTTTGTCAGTGTACTCCATCCTAGCAATCTTCACAGGATGATAAAGCTACAGACAACATAGAGATGGCTACACTGAAACAGTTGGCCTTTTTGGTATGATAATCATTAAGACACATTAAGCACAATTTGAAAACTCTCACAGATGTAATTCCCTGTCCCAGTCCCAGCAGAACTATGGGGACAATGGCTGATTTTTATTTTCTCACTGAAAAATCACTGCAGAACAGATTTTAGGAAGACCCCAGGCTGCCACTGCCCACAAAAAGCATCCATCGCCCCTCTTGAGGTCTCAAGAATATGAGATAAGGAAGAAACTCAGCCTTGACACAGTACATCTAAATATATATTTCTGTTAGTTCAAAAAGTGACTCGAGAAGCAGATTTGTCCAGAGTGGAATATGATTTCTGATCTATTTGCTCACTGCAAAGCTGATATGTGACTTTAAAAGTGGTTGACCATGGCTTTGAGAATAGTATCACTCTTTTGCCCCAGCAAACATCCTTAAAATGCAAGATAGGCAGTAAGCAGACCCTGAAGTGCTGGTGGCACGAATGGATTTATTGCAAGACAACATTTCCTAAAAATCAGCCCAAATAAAGGTAGAGGTACAATGAAGCCACATTAAGTGACTATTGTCACAACATACTAGGAGGCAAAAGAAAAGGAAGAGGAAGGGACACATAAAAGCAGCTTGTTAACAGAAAAGACTAGTTAAACAAACTCCCTGCTTAATCAGCAAAACATTTCACTACAGGAGGGCACCCTCACACCAGTGCTTGATAAAGGGATACAAGACCTTTTAAAAAGCTGTTGTCCCTCAGAAGGATTATGCACTGAGCATCCATCACTCAGCTCTTCACTGGAAAGCATGACCAGTCAATTACTATTAAGAACTCTTATTTTTTTTGCAAGCCAATTTGCTGCTCATGAGCAACAACAGAGCAGTAGTCAGGAGAATGAACTGTTCCTGGATGTTACAACAGCATGGGCACAGGAATACAAGCTTCCTCCAAGACTTCCTTGTGCAAATGCCTCTGGAAGAACCCCTGTGGTCCCTAAGCAGTTTTCAGAGTCCACATCCAATTTGGCCACTGTCTCTTTATTAGCACTGACAATGGGTGAGCAAGTTCTCATGGTGAGAGGCTTTGTGTTTCTTTATCAACTGAGAGGAAGGCTTATCTACTAGGACAGATAACAAATTATAACACCCACACTTCTTAGGAGCTTGCAAAGTCAAGCAACTCCTGGCTGATTCTCTGGGGAACTTCTAGACTGCTTCTAAAGCTCAACTCCCTCAACTACTCAGAGGTATGAGCTACATGCCACTTCATGCAGCACAAGAGGTCCTGGGGTGAAGAGAATGGGATCAGAGGGCAGTTTGATGCTAAGTTTCCTACTTTTGCTACACTGAGGAAGGCAGACATTTTTATTATGCAAAAAATCAGGTATTAGAAGTGTTTCTGGCTGTCTTAGAGACAGGTTTTCTGCTGGAAATCAACATGACTGGTGTCTTCAGTAACTCATACAAGTTAGCTGTCAAGGAAGCCAGCTTTAACCTACTCCAGATATGATCTGTTTACTTTTGCTTCTTATTTTGAGAGTAAAGTGTCTACTTACCATATTCATAACTGTGAGGATGAATCTCTGGGCAGCCTCTGCACCGTGGTATTGGACCATATCAGCATCTGCCACCACCAGAGTTTCTACTGTATACTCATTGGTGAGTCGAATGGCATTTCTTCTCTCCCTCCAGTCACTGGTTGATTTCATTTTCTTTTGTCTCTTCTTTTCTAAAAGTCAAAATAATCATTAAGACTGGCAGATCGTAATAAACCATTTTAACTCTTTTGTGCACATTCTGATTGCATTTCAAGTGTGTTTTGCTGTTTAAAAGAAGCAACCAAGAGGTTCCACTGCAAGTACATCTGTTCCTCTGTGTGCAGATTTGTATGACAGCACCTGATTGTGCAAACAGGTGAAGAGCAGTCCAGAACAGTACAAGATTAGCTGTAATTGAACAAGAAGTCAGAGTCTCACAAAAATTTCAGAAATTGGAAATCCTGCCTGTGAAAAGTAGAACATTCCTTTGTAATGAAACAAGTGCTAATTAAGGAAAAAAATCTATTGAAGGAAACTTTAGGATAGGAGACCGTGCTTTGGGATACAACATACACTCAGACTGTTTTGGAACATGCATTACTGGCCAACTGCAGAAGTCTCTGGATGAAACCCAGAAGTGCAGAAGGTCAGGCTAGATAAGACCTTCTCAAGCTTTCTTTGCTCATTTATTGCTATTGGCATAAGCACCAGCACCAGCAGCTGCAGTCATGGGCCACCTACGTGCAGAGCTCCCATGCCTCTTTACCGTGGTACGTGCACCAAAGTGGGGCACTCCCTCGACCAACTGACCCTTAGCAAAGTCAACAAACAAGAACCTGTGAAAAAGACTCAACCTAAGGACCACAAAGTGAAGCAATGGTCATCTACCTTTAACACAAAAATTAAACCACAGAGTTAAACCTCCCTTCTACTAGTACTAATGTATTAGTAATTTGCCCTCTTCTAAACTGAAAGGTGAAATGTGTGTTACAGCTCAAAGGCAGATGTGCAAAGCAGTTGAGGCATGAACAGAAGAAAACTTAAGTTCAGATCTGAAATTGAATCTACTCACTTTGTTGCAGTCACAAAAATGTATTCAAGTTTTTAATGGTAAAATGAAAGAAAAGTAGATTAAAGTCAATAAAATAATTTATTTTGCAGCAAGAAAGAAGCTGCCACAATTCACTGAAGTGACATGTACTTACCGTTTAGCATGCAATATACTATGAATAGGATATGGACACTTGTATTAATACTGATTTCTTTCAATTAAAAAGGGAGCAGAACACAATAGAACCCAAAGCAGCAGAAACATGTGATATGTGACATGAGATAGACAATAATGCATGATCAGACACTTCTGTCACACTACACATGCTGCTTCCCAGAGAGGAGAATCCCACCATTTTAATTTTCTGTAGAGTTAACTTGAGATCCCCTCTTAGCAAAGCACTGTTCTGCAGCAGGCAGATCTGAGTTGATGTTTGCTGATCATGTTTTTTCCACAGCCTGTTTACCTTACATAAGTCAGCCTGATTTCCCCTTCTTTCCCAGGCTGGAAATCCAGATCGCAACCAGATCATCAGTTTTCCTTGACTGACCCTCTCGTATTCAGGGTGAAAACCCCATCAGCTGTAAGCCCCCCTCAAAGCCCACCTGAAATGGACTCCCTGCCTTCTACTCATTCATCTATTTTCTGTCTCTTCAATACACACATTCACAAGTGTCCATCCCATATTCCTATTCCAAGCTGTCTAGCAGACAGTCAGTGTAGTTCTGCACATGCTTTTCTGCCCAAGGCATCAGCTGTCAACACTCGGTACATATTTTAAACTGAGAAAACAACTATGAAATTTGATTTGAATCTCTTTAAAAAGAGTTTGGAAATATCCCCCCAGGTCTAAAGAGGCAGACAGGAGCCCATGGAGAAACAAAACATGAAAACTTGGGGTGCTCGTAAATAATGGAAACTACATGCCAGCAGCAAAGATGAATATAATCAAGTTTCAGGGCTTGTTTTCACATGGCCTGCAAGACAGCTAAAGAAGAGTGTGCAATGATGAAAAGGATCTCTAAATTTCTAAGGCAATAAAATAAAATGGACTGACTTCACCAGAGGGAAGGAAGGATGAATGCACCTTCAATTTGCCACCTATGAAATGGAGTTGACTTCACCAAACTCTGTGAAAAAGCTCCTGTGTTTGCTTGTCTGTTCATTTCATGCCAGTTTTATCCACCCATCCCTCCCTCTGCATAATCATGTGTCTTTAGCTGAAGTATTTTTAGGGTTATCATTTAAATACCAGAGGAAAAAGCAGAGAAAAATTAAGAGAAGGTAAACGATCCCATTAAGAACATTGACCTTTTGGTCTTGCTGCTAGCAAACAGAACCTTCCTGAAACTAACAGCTTTTCCCCATCAAATTCTTATTTTGGTAATTTCCCAATAAATGAAAATGAACATTTTTCAGGTAGCATAAATCTTCTACCTAAAGAGAAGTTGCTTTTGGGGGGGCTATGCCTAGACCTAAATACATCTGGGCCTGGCACTGAATTATCTGTGTAAACAAAACAGGCTTAAGTAGAAACTAAATTCAAAGTACTGTGGGTTTTCACTGAAAAAATCTTCTTTTTGGTGGAAAAGAAGCTATTTGTGCCAGAGAAGGAACCCAGTATGCTAGACTGTACCTTGCCCTCTGGGAAGAAGAGGTCATGCCATGGTCATCTGCCATGGGATTTCCCAGTGTGGTCACTCATCCAGAGGCAGATGAAGGAATTGGCAAAGCTTTGCTGATTGAACTCAGCACCTCTTTGCAGAAGGCAGCTGTACAAAACTCTGCAAGGTGTGATTTCTGGAGAGCAGCAGCATAAAGGGACTGCTGGCAAACTGCTGGGTAGTCTTGGTTCACACAAAGCCTCTGGCCTCCATTCCTCCAGGAGTTTCACTTGAAGCTGTGGATTGGCTGCTTTCCACTGGGTGGTAGGGATTAGAGGTTGTGTGTGGAAAACTACCACCCCACAGGCTTGCCTAGAAACATGGCCAAAGTGACCTAACTTAGAGACTCTGGGCTTGCACACTCATCCTCTCCCTCATGTTCTCCAAGGGTAAGCTTACTACACACTTAAAACAGGCAACATGCAATGGGAGAGTTCAAGGTGATCACTGATGATTCACTACTCAAAGGTAAGGCAAAGCAACCTAAACTACTTGAACAGAAGTGTGTGTGTACATCCTTTCTTTTTTCCTCTCCCTTTTTAAGTTACAGCTCCTCTACTGAGTAACTTCCCTTTGCTCTTTCCATCCTTTTGGTCCTTGCAGAGGGCTACATTCCGAGTGGTCTCTGTTTGCATCGTCCTGCCCACCACACATGCAAACAATTTTCCAGAGTAATCAAGCACATGGAGAAAACACAACTATCATTTGCATGGATGAACCATCACAAACAGAACAAAATACACATCCTGTCTCGTAGACATTTGATGAAGAGGAGAAAAAGATCCAAAACCAAGAGTAAAAACTCCTCATTAAACACATCTGCAACTAATACCTGAGGTGAGTCAACTTTATGGAGGTATCAAAAAACACCCCATCTCTAGAGCCTCATTTCAGAAACAAGCCAGCACAGAGAAGGCTCAGGCCTGCCCCACATGATTTATGGACTATGGGCAGAGAATCTCTCCCTGAGTACATGAAACCCCAAACTAAAATAAACATCAGCCATTAAAACAAGGATTAAATGCTCGGTGGATTCTTTATTTGAACAAACTGATGTTACGAATTTTGTGGTGCAGATGTTAAGTGTTAGTGTGAAGGAATAAGAGGCCATAAAACATGGGCAGGAGCCTGTCAGAGGAGTTTACATTGCAGGGAGCACACATAACCAAAGTGCACACTATTTTAGGAGTCAGGTGTTCCCCGCTTAAGAGGTCAGACAATTTCAGGTGAAATATGAGCTGAAATGGTCAATCTACAACACAGCACGTATAGGCTGTGGGTGACAAGGCACAAGGGACATTACTCTTTTCCCAGTCACCTTGACAGTGTGTTACACAGTCTGCCTAACCAAAAAATTCCACAAAATTCAGGACTGTTAGGTGATGGGAGAAAAGTGATGCAGTTCTAGATAGATCCTCAGTATAAAATGGAGGTAACATTGCACAAGCTCGTTAGCTGGCTTTGATTTACAGGCTCTTACCTTTCCTTGGCTATCTACCTGCAAGGCAACATGATCATATCACACTCTGCAGTCCAACAGTCTGCAATATTCCCCAGAATGGCAAAAAAAACCCCCAACCTCACAGTCCCTACTGTGATCAGAAGCACAAGAGAGCTCTTCTGAAGCCTCAGTAGAAAACTCCTTATGCTCAGTGATTTTTATGGCAACCTAACAGATGTACAATTCCAAAGCAACCTCCCCAAATGACCTTTTCCTATTACACACCAAAAGCCTTGTCTAGCACTGTCTGGTTTTTGGCACATTCTTGCTGTAACTGCAGAGTCCTTTCCTGCTCCTCCTCCTCCCCCTTCCAACAGTATTTCCCAGGCTCATCTGAAAAGCAACCTCTCCTATAGCCCTTCCACTTTTGTTCTGTCCAATCTTTCCCTTTGTAATTTTAGCTAACTCATTCTAGTTAAACTGAAAGTTTCTGGATGCAGTTCAATGAAAGCCACAAATAAAACTGCAGAGTCCCTTCTGCAAGGCCATATTTCTCCCCAGGAGCTCTTTACCATTGCTGTCTCAAAAAATCCTCCCTGGTCCTTCCTCTTCTAACTTACCTCCACCTGTGACCCCTATAACATCTCAATATACCCTCCCATGGAGGGCTAGCTCTGTTTTCCTCTATGCTGTTACTTCAGCAGCATAAAGAGTGTGCAAGTGGGGAAAAAAGCTTACTTTAGTTCCCCCTATGCCTCAGGAGTTTCTGGAGAATCTTTCAGTGGTACTCACGTTAGATGACTTACAGGAGTTCCACTTAGAAGTAAAAATCATCACCTCTCCGAAGCAGAACAGAAAGAAAAAATGAGATCCTGTACAAAATTCAAGACTAGACATTAAAGAAAGGAAGTTTTTGGAGTATACATGTACTAGTAAACCTAAAGCCATATTGTCAATCAGGGGAAGAAGGGCAAATGCTGAATTATCAGAAGGACAAGATGCCACAAAGCTTCTCTGGCTGCCACCAGCAGTAGGATACCAACACTTCTCAAAAGGAAATCAAGCTTGTGTTTAAGAGTTCATTATTATACTGCATCTAAATCTCAGGCACTGCTATTTAATTCAGACACTGCACTGATTTCAAGGAACTTTTCAAATCTAGCATAATGACTTGATCTCCTTTCAAATCAAGAAGGCAAGTTGTAAGGTGTAGCCCAGGAAGGGACACAGAAAGTGGTAGTTAGCAGCAGCATTTCCATCCCAGGACCAGAGCAAAAGCAAAACCTGAAGAGAACAGGCTTCCATCTGAGAAGAATTAAGATCAAGAGGTGGTGGGTTAAAACACAGAGAAGAGTGTTTGTTACTAAAAACACATCAAGAGAAATATGCTACAGTTAAATCAATCTTCTTCTCATGTCTGAATCTGACAGCAGAGCTACTTCCAAACTGTTTACTGAACAGCTTCTTCAAAACACTGACTGCACAGCAGCATCACAGTGGATGCCCACAACCTATACAAGTCAACAACACTGTTTGCTTGACCCAGGAATCAAGTTGCTCGTGGCTAGAAGACAAATCTGAATGGGCTTAGAGATCTGAGACTTCCAGGATGACAAAATGTTTGTTGCACAAGTCAGCCCACTGAAGGACATGCACTAACATAGCTTGAGTTAAAAAAGCAACCACAGACCACAGGACACTCAGAGCTGTGAGATCACCACAGGCACATAAAGGGGGCCAGCTCAAAACTCATAGATGCCACCGGAAACATTCCTTTGCTGCTTCCCGTGGGCTTCACATCCAAAGCCTGGTGCATTGGTTATGTTGCAGCTGCAATTTTCATTCATACAACAGAGGTTCTTTTCCAGACACTGATCTGAAGGAAAAATAAGAAAAGAAAGAAGAAAACAACCACTCCACACTTCAAAACTTCAGCTCCAGTGGCCTTACTCCACACAGTTGCTTCCTTGACACCTTTCCTGTGGCATCCACTTCAGAGTAGACACAAGCAAGGACTGAAGAAGGAAACTATGAAGGAAAGACACTACTGGAGTTGCTGCAGCAGCAAACACTCCCTGATCCATTTCCAGCTCTGGGAACATGGAGCTCCCTTCAGCTCCATCAAGACTCAACACAAAATTGTCCTTTATCTCTTTTATATCTCCATTAAAATCTTGGGATTTCAGATTTACCATCACTAGCTGATGCCAGTGGGTAGCATAAAGATCAGGAATTAAATATGGTTGCTCATTCAAATCACAGCTGATTACAGAGCTGTCCTCTCATCTATAATGCCTTGTCCTACAGCATGGTTATGCACCCCTATTTCTTTCTGACTAGAATGGCAATCATGACAAAATCATGCATTAGCTGGTAGGAAAAATCATTGCATCACAGAATGTTTGGGGTTGTTTGGGGTTTTTTTTGTTTGGTTGGTTGGTTTGGTTTTGCTTTTTAAACACAGATGCTTTCATACCAAATCACAAGTTCATGACTATTTGTCTGGCACAGCAGTAAACCAGAATTTGAAGCAGAATTCATGAACTCTGTGCTGCATCTCAAAACACCACAGAGATTTTATTAGAACAGTTATCCAATTTAGTCTGTGGCTTGGACACATCAGTTAAAACCTTACTGTCCTGCAAAAGATACTCAGTCATCAACATAACACATCAAGACTGTCTTTAATGTCACACTTGTAAGACAGCACAGGACAAGCACTATGATCTCCATGTGCCCTATGGTTCATTTTGTCAGCATAATTTCAGATTGCCATCTCCTGAACTACATGGATTCATCTCCTTTCAAAGGAGACCATCACTGAAGGCTTTCCATCCAGCTAGAAACAAGGACTTTCTCTTGTAAGACAGTCAGAGAAGATAATTTAATGTCACAGAAAGCAGGCACAGTGAACATGGCTTGATGGTACTGGTAACGTGCCATTCCTCCTCAGCCACCATGCCTCAGTTTCTCATCCTGCTGTTATTAGCTGTAAATTCTCTGAAGCTGAACTGATTTCCTTTGTGATGGACAAAGATCTCAGCTTGTTTGTGGCCATGGGAGAAGATCCTGTAACACAAATATAGCTAGGTCCCAGTGACAAGGAGTGAGGTACATAGGACTCCTCAGTTTTGATCACCTAAACTCAGCAGACCTCAAACTAATCACAGAACACAGCCCTAATCCACTTCAGGGCTTTGGAGACTACAAAAAGCTTGGCTGCTGTTATGCTGTGAAAAATGGCATCATTGGCCTTCAGGTTTATTTTATTTTAACAAGTCTTTAGCAAACATGCTTGGTTTGCAATGAATGTTTTTACAACTGCCAGCCTTACCAATCCATCCTGGGCTTTGGCAGCTCAATTCCAATTGCTTCTGCTGAGGTTGGAAGAGCTCAGGGACTCATCAAACCAGGGGCTCCTCACCTATAGTGTGACCTCACCAGTACACCTATACCTTGAGAGAGGTTGCACAGACCTCCGTGAAAGCCAGGCAATTTACCTCTGCTGAGTTGCAAAAGCCAGTAAAGAATACAGGTTCATCTCCCATAACAGTGTTGGCACAGCAGGTACAACAGGTGAAGTAAAAAGTAGTGTAAGAGTTATTTTTAATCCTTAATTTATACAGATATGTCAAACTGCCTAGGGAACAGATCAACCAAGAAAGAAACTGGTAGTTTAGAGAGAGCAACTTTCAGATCCAAAGGCTCTTGGCACCCATGCTAAATGAGAGTTAGTGGCCTTAATCTGCAAATAAAGAAACTATTTGAGGGTTAGAGGTTCTAGTCTAAATGACCTCTAATCTTCTGTCTTGGGTTCATAGTTTGGGACATTTATGATTGATCATTCATAACTACAAACTACCTCAAAGGAAGCTTAGAACTTTCAGACAGAGGCAAAACCTGCCCCAAAGTGCTCCCATCTTGGCCACACAACCATGCAGGTGCCCAACACTGGGTAGCTTTTATAAGAAAGATCCCAAGAGATCTGCTAAAGCTAAAAGGCCAAATAGCATTAAGAGTTGAGTCCAAGAGCAGCCTGATTCTCAACTCTTGGCTCTAACCTTAAGCTATGATTTACAGAAAAAAAAACAGAGAGAGCTAAAAGGTGATGTGCCTTTGTCTTCTTGGAACCACCTGTCTGCCTTTCTATCCAGAACCATCACTGGAATAGCCATGAACATCCTAAGGCAAGGATGGTGTACATCAGCCATCATCAACTCCACCTACAGTTTAGATTTCATTAAGTTCCAGTGGAAACTAGCACTATGTTTTATTAGGAATCAAGTGATGGAGTAATGCAGCTCTACTGCATGCAGCTGTTCTGGAGGGGGAAGAGATCCATACACTACATGTAGGTGCATGTCCTCTCTTTTGGTCTCTTTTGCACCTTGATAGTCAAGGAAGAAGACACTGGAGTCCCTCCTGCTCCATGTCATCCATGCTGTCCCCATGCTGAGTGCTTCATCCAGAACAAACCAGCAACAAAACTGCACTTGCCCCATGTGATGGAAAAGGACAGTTCTGAATGGCAGACTGCTCCAAAAGGCTGCTGTTTATCAGCATAAGGAAACAATCACACACTTCTGGGGAAATCCAGACTCCTCATTTGGAAGACCAGGGACCTAGAGAAACCAAGGGATTTATCCACACAAGTGAGATATACTCCCATGGGTAAAGAGCTGAATTTCTGATACAGAGAATACTTCTATGCTTGCAAACACTTAATCACATTACATCTTATGCACAGCCCATTGTTGAAGTCCTTGCTTTAATTCTTCAACAGATGCTTCCTAATATGGACTAATACAGGTTGCATTACATCTCTCTATTTTTAGTGCACGTGGGTTTTGGCCATAACAACTGTTATTTCAGGCCAAGTCAAACCTGCAGAGAAAACACAGCTAGGAGACAATGATTAAAGATGAGGAAATGCAACGTAGCAGCAACATGTGTTTAGGATTTATACCTGTTCAGGGAAACCATTCCCTACATTTGATACCTGCATACAAGCACTTATTTAAATTATTACCAGCTTTGATCAATTGTTAAAAGAGGTTGAGAAGTAACCATACAGAGGAGAAAGGCATTGTTATTTGGCAAAGTAAAAAGCTGATCTTCCTGGTTTTTTCACTGTGTGCTTCTCTCCATGCAGCACATTTGGAGTAAATGAAAACTGCTTCGTTTAAACTGACAAAATGGTTTAAAGCAAACCCACATTTAAGAGTAATTTATGAGGTCTATATCATAAACATGAAATAACAACCTTCCCTCTAAAGACAAGCTGCTCTCTCTCATGCTCCTGGACTGTATTTTATATCAAATCCCTTCTATGTAAGGGGACTTTAATACATCACTTGAGACCATTGGTAAAGTTATAACACAACTTACTTTTCCCAAAGAAACAGAAAGTTTTATGACATGGTTAGAGGGGATTCCTATGCTCTCATAACATGGTTTGATTCTGTCCTTGACTTTTGTATTTTCTCTCATCAAGAAAAACTGAGGAATGTTTCTCATCCATAGATTTTGATAGCATAAGAAACATGCAAAATATATGACCAGATCTCAGCAAGTTAGTTCACTATCATGGAACAATGGTAGCTTAGCCTAACTACATCCATTTACTGCAGCTGAGGATGTGGTGGACATTGTCACATGGAAACAGCTTTATTATATATATCACACGGTCACAGAGAGACAGGACAATGAAAGAATCCTTATCTCAGGTGTATTCCACCCCCATTCTTAGCTACAGGGGATTAATAAAAGAGATGGTACAGCCTCTCTGTGGTCCTCTCCAGTCTGCCCATTTCCTCTCTCCCTGTGGGGTCAGGCTGGTGGGAATCACAGGTACTGCAAAACAAGTAGCCCTGCAGCTACCTCTTGTCCCAACAAATAAATAGAGAAGTCTGTTCATGAAGATCTAGGCCAGACCTAAGGGCACTGCAAAATTCACATCTGATGCATTAAAAAGGACATCTCTCCACCCCCACTTAGCTCATCTGTAGAGAAATTCTTACTTACATGCATTAAAACTTACAAACAAAATTCCCTGTAACTTCCTTTCTTTCCTCAGAGAGTCTAGTTCAGAGCTTTTATCAAGAAGATCACCAAATTTGTTCTTTAAAATCAAAACAGCATGTGATAGCAGGTTTGTAACCCAGATGCAGTGCAGTGTCTAAAGATGAGAACCTAAAAAGTGTTTCACATCACTGCTGTGAAGCTATTTCCCATGTTCCTAATGACACTATGCTTCAGAGCAAATGAAACCCAACCTTTCCCTCCTTCCCCCTCACAGCATATGCACCTGGAAACCTTTTAATAGGTTTTCTGTTTGCCTCACAGGGGCTCACGTTCATGCCTGAGCAGAAATGTGCATTGTGACTTGAACTCTTTCTGCTGCTGGATGACAGGTGATAAAAATAAGACCTATACACACATATCATATGACTAACAATAGCACCTGGCCCATGGTGATGGGATCTGTCCTTTACTGCTGAAGCACTTCAGAATTTAAACAAAGGAATTAAAACATCAGCTTTGAAGCCACAGACTGGGATTTTTTAACCCATTACTAGGCACTTTCAGATTCAAATGCCAAGGACCCCGTCAAGACCACAAGTACTTTCCCATTCCTGACTACAGCTATATTAATCCTCTTACACAAATTATTCCAAGAGAAATTTCACTCCCACAAAGTTCTCCTGTAGCTCTAAAAATAATTTTGAGGGCTGTAGGACATGTTACACCACTTAGACCAGAGGAATTGTTTTAGAGACTTTTAACCACTTATCAAACCAGAGCACAAGCATTGCCTAGTCCCAAGGATCTGTTCAGCTCAGTTTCCCTCTCCAATGGCTGGGGCCTGTGAGGAAAGTACCACATTTCTAGGCAGAACACAAGAGGAACACTCATAGAAAGCTGTGTTCTCTATTAAATGCATTTTGTTTTCTTAAAATGCTTTCCTCCTCCCCCTACAAATATACAAGTCTTTACATCACCATGCATCTTTTTTGATAGCCTATTAAGCTTATATATCACAGGACCACTGCTGTGAATAGAAATTTGCCTTTGAACACTTTACTCCTGTTTAAATTCTTATGACATGATCAATAACTAATATTAAAATATCAGCATCCAATGCTTTGTATTTTATTTGAATCCCAAATAACACTGGAAGATGCCAGGTACCATTGAATTACAAAATTCTAAGAAGAAAACATCTTTAGAGAGGGTTCTTACCAGTTCAGAAAATACAAGAATAGCAAAGCACTGGAAAATGCCCAAGCATGGTGATTCTTTGACTTTGAAAAATACTCATTTTATACTGTCTTTACACAAACATGTCTTTTCTGCCTATATTGTTCCACAATACTACACAGGTATACTCTATATATACACACAGGCACTATCCTATATATACAGGATGTGTATCTAAAATGTCTAACATGTTAATATTTCCTAAGTATTTACAACCTCCATTCTTTCCTGCCAGGTTTTAGCCTGGGTGAGCCAAATTACAAGCCAGTGAAAACCAGCCTCTAGTACAAATCTGCCCAGTCCTTCACTGTGCCAATGTTGGCGAGTGCCGTGGTAAAGAGACCTTTTCCCAGGAGAAACTCTGGAAGCATGCCCCTAGATCATCAATTCCATACAATTTCATTAGGAATGGCCCTTTTGT
>VXBZ01003434.1:3260-47203 GCA_013399135.1 Heliornis fulica
CTCACCGGCCAGCCCTGAGGGGAACCGTGACTTCACCGAGCCGCAACGGGCACGGTCGGCCCCGAACGATGCTCAGGTAAGGGGAAAGGCTCCCGCCCTGGGGGCGGCGGGTCGCGATACAGCGGCTCTGTCGCTGCGGGGAGGGGACACCCGACCGGCTCCGCGGCTGGGGTCCGCTCTCCACCCCGGTCTCCCCGGCGGGGTCCCTCCCTGCCCGCTCCCGTCCCGCCCCTNCCCGCCGCGCTCCGCCCCTTCCTCCCGGCCGGCTCTCGGGTGCTGCTTGCGGCGCCGCCGCTGCCCTGGGCGCCGGGACTCGGCGGGTCCCTCCCCCGGAGCCGCCCAGGCACCTCCCTCCCCTCCCGCCTTGGGCCGTCGCGGTGAGTCACGACGGGAGGAGGCGGCCGCTTCGCTCCACTCGCCCGGCCGCCGCCCGAGCCGCGCCGCAGGACCGCCGGGGCCGGCCCGGCCCCCGCACTCAGGTGAGCTCGGTTGCCCTTTGTGAGCGGCTCCCGCCTCTGAACAAAGGCGTTCGGCCGGGCCGGCGCGTCGATCCGCCGGCCCTGGGGCCTCCCCTCCGCGTCCTCTCAGGGGTACGGTTCCCGCGTCCCTCTCTCCCCTGACCTCCCCGGGGCGCTGACGGCTGCGGAGCGGTCGTGGGCGCCGCCGGGCCCAGGGCACAGGTACGGGAGGTGCCTTCTTAATTATGTGGCATCATCCCTTACGTCATGCGGCACCCAGCTTCGCGGCCGCCGCGTCCCACCCCAGCAATGGCCGCGTTTCTGTGGCAGGTGAAGGCAGCCCCGCGTGGAGTCGCTTCAGGTGCGCGGGAGATGTCGTGAGGGGGAGGTGGGGGGGGGCAGGTGTCACGTCTGCAGGCGATGAATCACCCTGCCTGGACACCCCGACACCCACCCGTGGGGTCCCACAGAAAGTGTGTGGTGCTGCTCGGCGGCCTGGCCATGAAATGTGTGGGGAAAAACCCTCCTTGGTCGGTGTTGAGTGGAGGGATTCGCTTGGGGGTGGCTTCCACCTGGGTGTGATTTCTGCTTTGGCCAACAATAGTGTTTGGAGAGCATCTGAAGCAGCGGGCCGTGACCTCCAGGTTAGCGTGGAGATGGGCACGCAGTAGTTGTGGATCCCTCAGGAAGAGGAACGGGGTTGTTTTCCAAGTTGGAATGTGTTAGTCCATGAGAAAGCAGATTGAGGTGATGATAGTTTGTGTTTAACATCCAGACAGGCTTCGTCAAGGTGTGTTTGACTTGTGGGCTTGCATTTGCTTTCCCCTCGAGAAAGGGAGATTTTGCTCTGTTGTGTATCATCTTCTGTTTGACCGCTTGTCTTGGCACACTGACGGAAATGAGCTTTGATGCTCTGTGAGATGAGAGCGAGACGTTCTGCAGGTGTGGTGGGTACAACCAAACCCAAACATGACACCAAACTCCAAAAGCCATTAAGTGCTGGAGGTCGGATGTGTGTGTTTGCCTTTCTGATCAGGGTTGGCTACAGTGAGGCTGTAGATGTGTCTTTCATGTATTTTAAGACTGTAATTTTAAAATACATTTACAAAATCAAAGTTTTATATTTAGGTTTTGTTGGCGGTTGAAGCTGTCAGCTCCTCCTGCCCTTGGTGTGATGTGCAGTAGCCTGCTAAGGAGGGACGCTGTGTAAATTGTGAGAAGTGAGGGTAAAGTACAGGTGGTGGGGGGTTATGTTGAGAGTACAGGTGCTTGAGGTGAGGGAATGTACAGAAATTATTACTCCTTGTTTTAAATGAGGGCTTGTTAGTCCTATAACAGCTACCATATGCCTCGAGAGGCAGATTCAGCTGGGAAATAGTGGCAGGTGTACTAGGGAGATGCTGGAGTCACTTCGCTTCGCTGTTAGCGGAAAAAGCATCGTCCCTTTTACTGTATCTGTGGCATCTTGACAGCAGCCTCAGTGTGACTTGGAGCTGTTGCTAAATGGATTTGCACGCTCTCTTAGCTGACATGCTGCATTGTAATGGTGCAAACCTGCAAGGAAGCATGTGAGGTCGAACAAACCTGAGAGCAAAAAGCCATTTGGGAGGAGTGAACTGGTAACTGGTCAGCAGCAGCTTTGTGATTTACCCAAATTGCTTCACAGCTGTAGCTCTCTGCTTGTTTTAAGCATTGCCACAGAAGTTACACGAAGTTTGATAGGACACCGAAGCGCTGTCAGTATTCCTTCTGAGAGCCAAGTGGGAAGATAATGAATTCTTCATCAGGGAAATCATCCCATGGTCTGGTGGGAGTGGTAATACATATGTAACACATACATACCAGATAACCCACAGTTGTCATTTGCTGAGACACCTGCCTGCAGTTGTGTTCAGGAGCTGTGTGCTGTGCAGGGGGGTGAGGAGAAGGGGGGCTATTCGCTCACAGTGTGAGTTGGAGCTTCTATCTCCTGCCTTACCTAGAGTTTGTTAATGTACATTTCTCTGGATACAGAGCATCCTAATGTTAAGTGTGAGGGCTGGGTAGAAAATGAGTTCTGAATCCTGATTTTATGGGAAATGTGGAGTTGTATCAACTTCAGCTCTCCTCTATCTGCTTCCCTCCTTCTCCCATCCAGGGTTTGAGAGTACTGTAACCTCGCAAGAGAGAGGAGCTTCCAAACAAAGTTGTTTTCTGAACAGAACCAAACCCTAAATATTGTAATTGAAACATTGGGTCTGACCTACATCACTTGCATACAGACAAATAGGGACTGTCAGAGCCCTCAGTAGGGTGAAACTGAAGGTGAAGGTTGATGTTTTGCCTTGGAAGCAACTTGTATGAAATTGATCTCTTTGCATTACTTTAATACCATTTTTTTTCTCTCCAGAATGTTTGTCATATGTAACCAACACAAACATTTATGATTTTTTAGTAAGTATTTAAATTTTAAGTTTGTTGTTGACTACAAAGCATCCCTTCTGTGCATCTGACCTAGTTTGAAGCATCAAAAACGCACCCAAGTGCTGTGCATACAGAGAGGCAATGGGCTTAGAGAAACTTCCAGTGCAGGTTTTCTTTTCCCAAAAAAAAGGACTGGGTATTGTCAGAAACGCTGCTATCCATGCAGATGCAAAACTCTGTTTCTTTTTATTGCAAGCTGTTGTCAGATTGGATTTCCTGCATAATGCAGCAGCTGTGAGAGCTGTACCCCACCATTGTGTGCAGAATGCAAAAGCGGTTGAACCCAGTGTTAATGTCCTTAATTGGAAAAAAAATGTAATCCTAATAAATACACTGAGTGTTTTATGTTCTGGGAGTTGGCATTCATGCCATAGGTAAGGGTGGATATAATTCAGTTTTCAGACAGTGAAAGGGAATTACTTTTTCTGCTGTGTTTCCAAATATGTTAATAGTCATTATGGTAGAGCTGGTCAATCACATTATTTAAGTGATCAGTGTGGTACTTCTGGAATGCTCTGGTGAGTACTCAGCCAAAAATAAACCTGTTGTAATAAGAAAGTTGCCAGAAAACCGTAGTGTTTGATAGTTATAATGGATCCCCCTACAAAAAGCACTTTGTCCTGTATGTTCTTCCACTAGACTGGCTTAAATCGGTCTGATCTTGTAAGATTCTTTCTGAAAGTATATGGGGCCTTTTTGGTCTTCTGTGTCAAACCATGTAAGCAGACACCATAGATAATTATAAATGCCTTCAAAAACTTCCTTTAACTGCTCCACAGATATTAAAGAGCGTTTTTTGTTGTTGTCAGTTTTGGGAGTTGTGATTTGCTGGGAGTGTACATGTTGGTTTAATTCCAGTGAGAGCATTGCATGTATACAAGTGTGCAACCAGTCCCAGGAGGTGTTTGTGTTGATGTGGATGCACACCAAAGATCTAAGTTACTGGGATGAAAACATTTTATCACCTACTCCACATCCTAAGAAGCACTGGTAGTCTCCTGGCTTTGCTTCTGAGCATGTGGGCAAAACGATATGTAAGTAAGTTCCAAATATACTAAAAACTTTTTGCCAACAATTTTGATTTCATTTCAAAACAAAACACAAAAGCAACCGAGTGCTTTGTTGACTCTTGTGGGTGCTGGTGTTTCTTGGGGAGTGGATGAGACTTACAGTTCTGTTTCTTCCCTTCAAGAGCCGCAGCCTGTCCCTGAACGTCGACTGGCGTGAGAAGGCAGACGGATCAGAATGAGCAAAGCCACGGCGTGCTAATAGGTGAGAAGAACCCAAAGATAGGAAAAATAACTGACAAATGTGAGATGAGTAGTGATAGGTGAATAAGGAGAACACTCTTCAAACTCAGGGGTTGGTTTTCAAGCTCTGTGTTGGGGAATCATTATGTAACAAGTGCTCCAAAAAGTGAGGAAAGTTAATTTCTTGTTTCTGCTTCCTGCTGGTGATGTCGCAGAACGTTATGGTGCTTATCTGTAGCTTAAGTGTGAGTTGGGGAAGTGTAATTTTACTTTTCTCAAGGTTTTACAGAATATTAAGCCTGCAGGTACTTTTTTCTTCTTTTAAAGTAATATATATCCTTAGTAATATTTTAAAAACAAAGTAACAAACTCCACAGCCTGAAAATCTCATCTGGAAATAAACTGCCATGAAAAAAACGCTAAAAATCCCAACTTCTTGCATTACTGGACTTCCCATGACTGGTACTGGTCGGGGCACAGAAATGGAGCTGCTGGATGTGTTCAACCATCCCACTTGCCTCAGGATGCTCTGTTTTATTTCCTGCAAAAAGCTCGAGTCTCTCTGATTTTCCAGAAACTTCATTTTCTGTGTTCAGACAGGAGCTAACAAATATGGAAGCAACTTAAGTAATCAACTCTGTTAATGGCCATGACAAAGCTCTGAAACTTTCTGACTCAGTTTACTCTTCTATAAAATTAGTTGACTGCTTCACAGGAATGTTAAGGTGTTTAATTAAAGTCTAATTGTTTTGCCTCTGAACTCATCCAGCTCCTGATTCAGTGCACATTGAAGTCAGCGAGGAGCTTTTAATTAATTTCATTGAGCTTTTAAATAAATGTCCGTGTATGCACAGCCCTGTACGCTGAAATGTGACCTAAATTTTTGCAGGAGAGTTTTCTGTAAAGGAGCAGTGTAAATAGTGAAACAGTTTAAGGTAAAACACGGATGGAAGGCTTTTTGTAGAAATGAGATGGGAGTCGTGGCACCGTGGTGATCTCTGGTGCCTCTTGCCATACCCAGGTGATTTTAGTAGAGTTTCCTGACTTTGAGTGTGCTGGATGTTATACTGGAAACTGAAAATGTCATTGTGCTGTGGCAGCTGGCTCAGTTGGTCAGGGAAGGCAATATCAGACTCAAAGATAAACAGAGTAACCAAATGTTTATGCAAAAGTGATCAGCAATAACACACTTAAAATATAATTTAAGACTTGATGCCAAGTTGAGAAAAATAGAAGCATTCACATCTGCTTAGCTGCTTTTTTTTTTTTTTTTCCCCAGGAATGTCTGTAGGTGCCAAATAACATTTGCTGGTTTATGTAGAATTCCCAAAAGGTTTTGCTTAACTTCAGAGGTCAGAAATATCAGGTTTTTGGTTTTTTTTTTAAACAGAGCTTTTATCACTGAAAATTTGGTGGGCAGCTACGGTGGACTCAGCAAAATAAACCTTTCACAATTCACATAAAACTGTTTGCAACCCTTTTCTTACTTCAGTAGCTATTACAAAGTAAGTTTTACACCTTAAATAAGATTTTGCCTGTGTAATAGCGTGTGTGAGGAAATATGGTTTTGGCACTTGATTTTAACATCCATTTTATTGTTCTTTTCTTGGGAACTGCCATTTTTTGACGTAACTGCTAAAAGCTCCTTCCTTTTATTGAGTAAGTAACATCACAAAGATATTCTGTAATGGTACTGATGGTTTGAGAGGTGCAGAAGTCTGCATTTATCATTCTCTCACTCTGTTGTGCCTTGTGTCGGGGCTGCTGCCGGGAGCTCTCTGAAGTGCTCTGGGATCTTAGAGTAGTTCCAGCTTGTCTTGAGCATTGTCACTGGTCTCTGGGCTAACACCTTTTGTTAGTATCAGTATATACTGGAGATTGGTTGGTCAAAAATAGGTATTTCTGCATCTGCACATTGCCCCTGTTCTTAGGGGAGCAAAGGCTACTCGTCCTGTAAGTGCACTGAATTTTATGTATGTAGGAGATCTTGGAGCAATTGGTTTGAGGCATTTGGCTTCATTTGAGTGATCTCTGAATAAGTCAAGCTTGCCACTCAGTTCTACACAGTGTTTTCTGTGCAGCAAAGCTTGGTTGCATTTAACATGTGGGAATTCTGTTTTGCCTGTGATCCATTTTTCATTGAACTTTGGAATTAGTTGATCCCATCACTGATTGAGACTTGACAGAACCCAGAAAATCCCCTGGAGTCAGTAATGTGTTTCTCTCCAGCCCACGTGTGTGCCTCTAAGGTGGTGCTAAAGGGAGATTTCTGGTGTCACACTCATGACCTTGTTCATATGGGGTTGTTTCACAGTTCAGGGCCAATATAATTAAGGTAACATGCAAAACCGTGGCTAGGGAGGAAGGAAATTGCATCCCTTATCCTGAGAAATAGGAAGTCTCCTGAAGGCAAGATTTCCTTCCTCATAGTCCCACTTGACCAGAAACTATAGAAAGCAAAATGTCTGTGGTAAAGTTGATCTGTAATTAGGAATTTGTTGTGTACAGGTGAATGTCAGAAGTCCTCACTTTGACAAAGAGTTTTCCTCCCTCCTCTCGCCATCAGATATCTTTGGGGTGTAGTTACCTATAGAAGGTAATGAAAATCCTTTTCCTGAGCTTTTTGCTTTAATAAGTCCTTCAGAGAAGAGTGGAGCTTGGCACATAGGATTAGAAAAGCAATTGAGACCACCAAGGTAAGTTCTAGAGGAGTATGAGCTTATGAAGGACCTTGGAGCAGGGGTGTCTTGCCCATATTATCCGATATTAATGATGCTAACAGGTCACTGAGGACCCACAGGTTTTCTGTGGTAGTTAGTGTAGAAAAGATGATCGAGGAATATGTTCATACTAGACAAATAGCCATTAATTATTAGCTCAGCTTTCAGCAAGAGCTATTATTAAAACACCTCTTTAAGTGCTTTAAAAAACTGAATCACGCACTGGTTCAAACCTGAAAAAAACTTTGCTTCTGCAGAGCAGCTGTGGGGAAAGCAGCACAGAGCGTTTTTCTTTCTTTCTCTTCCTCTAAAGAGGCAAGTAGGTGTCATAAAGAATATATTTATCACTGCTTTACAGCAAAGTTTATTGATGTATGAGTCCAGAACAATATTTAATGTTGTTGTCCAATGGTTAGGCAATTTTGGCAGCCAGCAACCATTAATCTAAGAGTCTCTGGTCCTTACACTGTACTTTGATACAGTATTGCAACACATTAAAATGCTAAGTAGTCACCAGCCTAATAACAACTCATGTTTTAATTGCTTTTTAGCCATCACCTCTCAGCTGTAAAAGATCTGTAAGTATTTTCAGTGCAAAACATATATGATCTGGCCTTAACGATGTTCCAAAGTCAGTATATAAATTACAGGGCAGGGTGGCTCACATTTTACATTGGAAGCTATCTCTAATACGTGAGGCATCTGCAGAAAGACAGAGTGTTGATGAGCACCAGAGAAAACACCTGTAAATATGGTGGTGTTCCAGTGAGTGGAAGAGTGAGGAGCAATCCTTTCAGCTGGCGTTGCCACGTCTGCTGTGGCTGGTCAGGTACAGCGATGCTGGGAGCTGGAGCTGCTGAGAAGTTGGATTCCAGACATGGTGCTTCTGGGTTTTGGGGTTGGTTTTACCTCATGCTTGCCCATTGAAATGAGATGTTATTGTAATTAATCATGTAATTAAACATCTGCCCTCGTGAGACCTCACCTGGAGTACTGTGTCCAGTGCTGGAACCCCCAACACAAGAAGGACATGGAGCAGTTGGAGAGGGTCCAGAGGAGGCCACAAAGATGATAAAGGGGCTGGAGCACCTTTCCTACGAGGACAGGCTGAGAGAGTTGGGGCTGTTGAGCCTGGAGAAAAGGAGTCTCTGGGGAGACCTTCTAGCGGTCTGCCAGTACCTCAAGGGGGCCTACAAGAAAGATGGGGAGAGGCTGTTCAGTAGGGCCTGTTGTGACAGGACAAGGGGTGATGGTTTCAAAATAGAGGGAGGGAGATTTAGATTGGATATTAGGAAAAAGTTCTTTCCTGTGAGAGTGGTGGAGCACTGGAACAGGTTGCCCAGGGAGGTGGTGGATGCCCCTGGATCCCTGGAGACGTTCAAGGCCAGGTTGGATGAGGCCCTGAGCAACGTGAACTAGTTGGGGGTGTCCCTGCTTCTTGCAGGGGGGTTGGACTGGATGACCTCTGGGAGTCCCTTCTAACCCTGATCATTCTATGATTCTAATTTTAATGGCTTGAAGATACTGACTGGGATTTTGCCTGCGCTGGTTTTAGGCTGTTCCGTAATGGTGATTGGCTGATAGTGGCACTTCCCTTTTTACTGAAGTTGACTGAAACGCCAAATTTTTGCACTAGACACAGTTTAATTTAAAAAATCTGAATGTAAATACAGCATTAACGAGTCTTCTTGGTTGGAAACACACACTGAAGTGCTTCCCCATTAACACTGCTGGTAATTCTGAATGTAGGCTCGTTAGCATGTATATTTTTCCCTCTTCCATTTCAAATCACTTGAGAATTGCTGAAGAAGGCAGAAAAAACTCGTATACCTTGGGCACATACACAAACTTATGTCAGTGTTGACATTGTACTCCATTGTGTAGGCCTGGTAGGCTTGATTTAGGTTCCTTGAGAAAACTCAATCAATGTCTTGCTTCTAGAGTCAACTAATTCTTTATTGGTGCTTGTGCTTTGTGAGTGTAGGGTGTTTTTATCCTGTGTATTTAGTTATTTTTACCCTTTCTAAGTTCTATAAAGCCCAGTTTAAATGCTGATGGTCTGCAAGTCTTCAGAAGACTGAGAGTCTGGCGTTGCCACTCGTGCAGAGCTTCCTTCAAAACGTGACTTTGGTCATAAAGCTGATTAACGTTACAAGAAAATGAAGTGACCACAATTAATGGTCTCGACCTTCCTCGTATGTGTTTGTGTATTGGCCTTGCTTCAGTTTCGGCAGTGATCACAGAAGGGACGTGCTGCAGGAGGCTGTCATCGGTGTCAGTAATGAATAGTCCAGAAATATACTTCAGAGGTGGCAGTGGTGTATGGGTATGTGTTTGTGCCCACCATATAAAGTGGGGTAGAGCTCTTGAAAAATAATCTGTTGTTTCTTGTAAGCTGTTGATTATCACCTCCTATTGGTGCTCCACTTTTTTTCCACTGGTTTATGATTCAAGTTAAAATCAAACTGAAAAAAAAAAGCTGTTTTTTTGAAGAGATGGTGTCTCAAATTTGTTGTGTTTGTGCACTGGAAATTTCATTTTCTCCTCCTGAAAAGGTATTTACCAAGAGATCCACAGCAGGCATTGCCACGCGGTTTTGTTTTGCTGGTGGGTGGATGTGTAACACGCTTTTTACAGCAGTAATCCTCACGTGTGGGATACCTGGTAGTTAAAATCATTGGCTATCTGTCATTAGTACCCAATTTCCTGTCTAGAAGATCTGTAGCCTTGTTATAAATAGGGGAAGAGGTGCAGGAGGCTCTGTGGAAGACGCTAACGATTAGGGCGAGAGCATCACTCCTCCATCCAGCTGGGGAAGACCATCTTGAGCCAGTTAGAATCATTTCTTTGCCTGGGAGAGAATTTGTTTATAAACTGCTGTAGGTAAGTGGTGTCACTTTTTAAGGAGTTCTTGACAAACTCATCTTTGAAGTGTTTTCACCCTTGTGAAAGAAAGTCTGTTTTTAAGGTTTTGTTGCTGTTAGTACATTTAATTTCAGAGGCGTTAAGTTGACTGACGTGAGCTACCTACAAACCTGTGCTGCCTCTTAACTGGGTGAGACACAAAATCTTCTTTTTGGGAAGAAACTAACCTGCTTTGTGTGTGCACCAAGGTCAGAGGCAAGCATTAATTTCTTAAAAGGGGCAATTAGAATGGTCAGATCTATGTTTTTAATTTTAAAGCACTGATTTAAGAACTGTTCTAGTATATTGGGAAACTCTTTTGAACGCACTTCACTGCTACTTTTGAAGTCTTTCTTTAAGCTCTGAAAAGTGATGTAGCATTGGGGAAAACAAAAAACATCTTGTTTTTAATAGATTTATTTTTTTCATCATGTCTAAGTGGCAGTGTTTAGGGCTCTTTCCTTACCCTCTTCGAGAGGGAGCACTGCTCTGTTTCATTAAATTAGAGGCTGTTTAGTAGGGCCTGTTGTGACAGGACACGGGGTGATGGTTTTAAAATAGAGGGAGGGAGATTTAGATTGGATATTAGGAATAAGTTCTTTAGTGTAAGAGTGGTGGAGCACTGGAACAGGTTGCCCAGGGAGGTGGTGGATGCCCCATCCCTGGAGATGTTCAAGGCCAGGTTGCATGAGGCCCTGATCAACGTGATGTAGTTGGGGGTGTCCCTGCTTCTTGCAGGGGGGTTGGACTAGATGACCTCTGGGAGTCACTTCTAACCCTGAACATTCTATGATTCTATAATTCTATGAAATGTAACATTTAAGAGATGTGAATCTGTGACTCGAGTTCCAGCTGTAAATCGACCATAGTCTGACGCTGGGATCCAGGTATCAAACTCAGCTAAAACACGATCCTGAATACAGAAGCAGAGACAAAACCCCTGTGTGTTAAATATTTCAGCTCTCACCATTCACCTATAAATAGGTAGCAGTTATGAATTCTTCATTGTCATCTCTCTCTGGAGATGGGAATTAATCCCGTTTCCAGCTGCCTGTGGCTGAAGGTCACGAGTCAGACTGAATTAGAGGAAAATTTGTATCGGGAATTTACACACTCCAGTGCCTGACTTCAGGTTTCAGGCTCAGGCTTGGAAGATTTTTAAGGCTCTAGCTGTTCTCTTTAAAAATGCCATTTGAAAATTAACAAGGCTGAAAGGGGCAGCATCCCCTTGCACTTCAAGGTTCCCAGTATGACCGTGTTTTAACCGCTCAATAGTGGAGCTGTGGAGGCTAATGGCTTAACCTCAGATAATGATATCACAGAGGTAAAGGGACCTCTTCATGCTGGCTCTGAACTCAATTTGTGGAGCGCAAAGGAAACCTGCAGCGGTGGGTTTATTCACCGTAACTCCTTATCTGAGCTGTTATAATCCTATCCCATTAATTGAGGGCTTTAGCTGCCTTGAACAGGACCAGCCAGATTCAAGGAGAAAAATAAATTCGTAGCTGAACTAACTCCTGTTGGATTTCTTTTGGCTATAACTAGGGATGATACAAGATATTAGGGGTTGGCAGCTGTGACTTACATTTTAAAGAGCTTGCCAGATGGCTGCTCTAAGTACCCTAAATTATTAAGATTGAATATGTAAAATATTACTCTCATTTACTCTCAGCTTACTGCCTTTTTGTTTTTTTTTACCCTTTATTAGTTTAGGGTGTTCAAATAACTCTTTCACTTTGTTTTTTTCCTATATTGGGAAAATATGAATGTGGGAATTTCAGTGTTATGGAGCAATACAGTGTTGGGGGTGGGGGGAAATATGTAACCTGGAGGAACAAAAGCCTGTATTTATCTCTTATTCCATTAAATAAGCATGCCTTGAAAATTAATTGGGATGCTTAAGCAGTCTCAAAATTTACAAACATACCATTTTTTTTTAGTGTGGGTTTTTTCTTTTTTATGGTGGGATGTGAAGTTTGGGGGGGGGGTGTTGGGGTTTTTTGGTTTTGGGTTTTTTTTACTTTAACCAGGGATGATGGGAGTGAACTAATTCAGAGTTCTTTATCATGAACACATCTGTGGCATTGTCCAGCAGAGGAGCCCTTCCAGGTTTTGAATTTTGAAAAGTATAGTCGGAAGTGAGGGCAATATAGTTATAACTGTAATTGTCAGTTCCTGTGTGTCAGAATCCTCTGCTGAAGGCATTGAGGGAAAAACAGTTGTTACTGGTGAACTGGAGTTTCCTCAGGAGCTATCTGTAGAGCAGTTAAACTGAGCATGAGTACTGATTTTTAGGTGAAAACGTGGTGGGTGATGTTTATATCTGGTTAGGAAAAGAGAAAGGGGAGTGGGTGTAACTGCCAAGGCAATATTTTGTCATCTGCTGTACCATTGTGTCCAAGGTCAGTAATTGAAGAGGAAGCCAGTATGTATGGCTTTGGGAAAGTTTATATTTTATTTTCATTATAGCCCTTCCAGCACAAGTAACAATGTGGAGGGGTAAGGCAGCACCTCTTAATGGGAATGGAAAAGATAACAAGACTTCTTGTTGAGTAACATAGTTGTAAAGTCACCCAATTGTTCGATGCTGTAGCTGTATTTACATCTTCTGGTTCTGAAACCATCTCCATCTTGCTCTAAGAAAGTGTAACTTGGGTCTATCCTGGCATGTGCTCAGTGACCTTGATGCTTTCCTTTGCCTTACAGCTTGCACATACCCTTCCCTCAGCCTGAGAGAGGGTTTGGTAGGCAGGCCAGCGGGGAGCAGGCCGGGGATGTCAGGCGTGCTTGGCCTCGCACAGCAGAAGGCATTCCTGCCATCCTCACCCAGCCCTTCTGCAGCAGCATGGGAATGAAGAGCCAGCAACAGGACAGCTTCTCTGTCTGTTTACTGACCATCCTCATTTGCCACTTGGGAAGAGAAGTTATTTCTTTTAAACCCAGATCTATTGCTTTGGCAGAGCTGGGTTGGCAGGTTGGGCTGCAGTATATAGATTGTTCTCTTTTATTATTCTGCATTGTGAATCTTATTAAAAATAAATGAGAACTAAATTTTGTTCCCTGTGACTGCCAAACAAGGGAAAAATAGGTGACCCAGTTAAGTCCATTTGCAACATATTGGATGCAACAGGACAAACTTGTAGGATTTGGTCTTTTAACACAGTTTAATGAATGAACATAATGGTTTCAAATTAAAACTACAGCTTTTGAGATGCACAGGTCAGGCCTTTCTCTGAGAAGGGAATAGTGACACTGTGCTTGGCTGCAAAGCAGGTAAGGTATCAGCAGAGCAAACTTTCCTCTTGGCTTTGCCCACTTTGCCTCTCCCTTAGCTGGAGAGACCATTTCCAGAGAATAAGCAGTGCATCCTCATCAGGTGTTGTTCCTCTTATTTAGTGCTCATTAACTCAGGATCTGATTACCAGAAATTCACCTGTGACCCCAGTATTTCTTTGCTTAGGCCAGTATTGGTGAGTGTGTAACTGGGCTTCTGAAAAGCTTTGGCTGTTTCAATTGAACAGCTTTTCAGTTGGGCCCTGTTAATGCAGTGGGGATTCCTGTGGCCCAGTACACAGCAGCTCTTGTTTTTGTGTCTCCCTGCCTGGCTTTTTGTGCTGAAAATCCAGATGGGAATGTTCTCAGGGAGTGTTTTCCATGCTCAGAACAGTTGTCATTTCCATGGTAAAGGACCTTGCAGGGTTTTACCTGGCGTGGCTGGGAGTGTAAACCCGTTGGGGCAGGATGGGTTTTGACTGTAAGTGTGAGCAATGGTTTTATGTTCTTGTATTTTAGTGACTCCTGATTTGGAAAGTGTTTGGTTACCTATTCCTTGTTCTCATTCCCATGCAGGTCCATGATCTTGACACAACCTCATGTCCTGGTTAAAACCTGAATCTTGCTTTTGGTGGCAGAAGTGTTGGTTGATGTGATGAGCCCAACCTGTGTAGTCATAGAGAGGCTTGAGTAAGCACGAGGTGATACAGACCTACCCGAGTCCTGCAGCATTAACTAACTTAATGAAGCAATTGCTGCTTTTTAGATTGGGCAGAAAACTGGAACCAAGCACAAGACCAAGCAAAGGGAGTTCTGACCTTGCAGTGATAGAAGGTGGGTGTAGGTTTGCAAAGAAGCAGAAATCAGAGCTGGTGATTCCAACTGAGGTGAGGAATTACCTGCCCTGAGAAGTGCTTCAGGGTTGGATCATTGTGTGGTGTGAAGGTCTTCTGGGACTGTAAAGTCTGTGAGCAGGACTTGTGACAGTAGTGATTCAGCTGTTCCTCAGCTGTCTTGCTAAACTCTTTCTCATATTTTGCACTTCTTTCCCTCCCACCCCCAAAATACACAGTTGGGAAATATTTTTAGATCGTATTTCTTAGGGTTCGTTCGAGATGAATGTGGAAATGTCGATGTGTACTTGAAAATGTTGGAAATGTGGGCTGGAATAGACAGGAACAGCTTGGTGGGAGATCCTTTATGTCAGGTCAAACTGGTCACCAGCCCTTTTAATCTTATTTTGTTCTCAAAGTCATGAAATCTGGTTGGTTTTTTTTTTTCACTCCAGCTGTTTTTGGAACCTCTGGCAACAGATGTGCTGGTTATTCATAGGATGTGCACTGTGGTTGAGCAGAGAAGTTCTCAAGTTCTGGTGTGCAGAGTTGATGTCCCACCCAAGTGTGTGTTGGTGACAATGGTGAGGTGAGCTCAGCTGGGGGCAGTGGAGTGGATTGGGCCAAGACAACGTGTTTTGAGAGCTACTGGTGCCATCAGAGGAACTGGGCAGTGGGACTGCCTGTGATACAAGTCCTCTGCTCATGGAAACAGTGGAGGCTGTTGTGATTCTCACCTGAATTCCTCTGAATTTATAGCATTAGGACATTTGATCTTTCTGTTTTCATTTGTATTCAGTGTTAAATATAACAATTACTTGCAATTTGGGGTGTGTGTGGGGAATTTTAATGGCAGCTATAAATACGCTGTCGCTGTCAGTCGGACAGCAGCGATCTCAATTGTTCCCCGTGCCCTAATCCTTTGCTTTAGGAAGGAGCTGGCCCAGTTGTGTGGTGGTGGTTGCTGGGGTGGCTTTGAAGTCCGTAGAAACGAGAACAGCAATTAGTTACTGCAAATGGCCCTGTTGTCAGTGCTGTGGATAATCTTTCTTGGGACCTCGTTGCATATTTAGATGTCAAGAACAGTGGGAGCTAATTAGTGAGGTAGGGCTTAAATAATCCTTTCAGAGGAGGCGATTTCTCTCCTCTGGAGAGGTGAAATGATTCTTTTAAGCCATTGATAAAGCTCAGCTGCTTCTAGCACTTGTAAGAGACACTGCAGAGAGCCTATGGGTGAGATGAGGGGGTATTTTGGATTCAGCCTTGTTCTGATGAACCCAGTGTACAGGACAGTTGAGTGGGTCTGGCTACTCATGTGGTTCTTTCCCTGCTAGCAATGTCCTCTGCATGGTGAACAGCCATGAGAGGATCAGAGTTAGTCACTATCTGCCTTCCCTTCTTGACCACAAGAAGTATGTTTGGTAAGTTCAAGGTGGGCTTGAATAAAATAAATTGGGCTTTATTAACAATTGGTACAGGTATGCATATCTTTCCTAATCAGAAGCTCTTAATTTAGCAACTTAGTCTGTTAATTACATGATTCTAGCTGCAATGCTGTCCTTAGTAGCATTTGTTCTTTCATTGTATCCTACAAAAGGATTAAACTGCCACTTCGTTTGTGAGATTGAGCTTCTTGTCGTAGAGATTAATGTGATGGATAGGAAAAGTTCTTACCATGCTCTTGTGCCCACTGTCTGTTGGAAAACATTGTCAGTCATATGTCACAAGTCTACAAAAAAAGGTCTATAGCTGTTGCTGTAACTGTTGCTGTAACTGTTAGCTCTTGGTGACTGAACAGTGAGGTTGGTCTGAAAAATTCTGCACAAAGGGTTTTTCAGCCCAGTGTTCAAGTGCCAGTCTCTGTAACTGCTATTTTCAGATAACATAGGCATAGTCAAAAACAATCATTTGGGTTAAAATCAGCATGCTTTACATTTCTCCCTAGTTTTTCTCAAATCTTTGGTAAACTATGAGGTTTCTTGTTGTTGTTTTTTTTTTAACTAAAAGAAATTAGATGCCATGATTTTTTTTTTTTCTAGGAGTTCAGTTTTATGCTGAAAGCTTCTTAAAGAATGCAAAGCTTGAATGCATTCCATTCTCAAGGGATTGGGAATGTCATTGGTATGGTCAGGGTGTAAATCTTGCAGATGAAGAATGACTTGACCTTTCAAAAACTTACTCTTTAAACACATAAAGGGTCTACAAACTCCAGGCAAGCCTACAGTTTTATGAGTTTTGGCTCAACCGTGCTCTGAAGGAGACTGATCCAAAGCCTGCTGGATGAAGGGTCTTTCTGGTTTTCAGCTTTGTGTAGTTTTCTAATGCTTTGCTCATTTGTTTTCACAGGGCAGGTTCCTCATCTGTTTTTTCCCAGCTACAGTCACTAATCAGGACTGAACACGTGGGTTATCTGATCTTCTGTGGTTCTTAGAAGCAGGTAGGTTCACAGGGAAATCTCTGATGTAATTTTGTCTGGGCATGGGGAGAGGGGGTGATGACTTCTTCTGTGTTCCAGAAAGAACTGTAGGGTTAGGGAAATTCAGCTGAAGAAATGCCTTGTTATATTATCATGTTGATGTTTTTTTCTTGAGACAGCACAGATAAGTACTTGGGTAAGACCCTTCAGTCCTTCCTTGGTAAGGATGGACTGTGCCACCTCTTGGGTGTAGACTGACTTTGTTCAGGGGTTGTGGCAATTTGCTGGTGATGCAACAGGTGATGGGTAGTACTGTCATCCCAAGCTGTGTCTTACAAAAGCTTTATGTAACAGGAACAGAGATGCCTTAAAGGTTTTCATGCTGGAGTCTCAGTGCTGTTGTAAGATCTGTCTTTCTGCTGGGATGGCTGAGGCAATGACCCGAAATACTGTGCAGTGTATGAAGAGCAAAGCACTCTTGCTCTGTAATCTTTATTTAGACCCTTTATATGTATATTTTAAAAGCTTTTTTGGGTGCTTTTGTCCCCCATGTTGCTTACTGACTTAAAGAAGCATTTGCTGAACAGGCAGGCTTTATTTTTATCCTTCCTTTGTGAGATGTCCTTCTTGGCTGAAGCTTACTTCAGAAGAGTCAGGTTTAGATAGGAATTTCTATTGCCCGTTTTAAAAGTTTGAAAAATTAATAAACAGCTAGAAGAGTAGTGTGATGGAAAACAGTGACTAGTACATATAGACCACAGGTCTCTTGTGATGTTTAATGGAGAGGAATGCTGAAATGTGGTGTTCCAAGCTGGCACAGGGGCAGCTGTGGCATTTTTTTGGTGTTTGTGTGTGGTGCCACCTATTGATAGATAATCCCATGTAATTTCTATCCCATATAATTTCTTCCATATTTAAATGACAGGTCTGTTACCACATTTCAGGTTTTTCCTGTTGGGCTTTTTCTTTTCTAAATGGATTTCTGTGGCCACTGCACCTCTCTTCAAATAACAATATTTTTAAAAAATAAAGTATATGTTAGCATAACAGTAAAAACCAGTTGCAACCTCTTAAACATACTTGGTATCTTGCTAAATGTTTGTTTTATCAGATATGGACAACTTGATGTCTCTTGCTCCATGTCTAGCTCATTATCTCACCATTGATATCACTTGTTAGCACTGAGTAAATTGCTCTGTAGAGTATATCCCATAGTAACATCATCTAATCCACACAAAAATACAGGATTGTTTTATTCCCCCTTCAGGTTGCTGTTTATGAGAAAGATAAGCATCATCACCTTGCACATTCCCAGGCTGTGGGTTTCCAGGCAGAACCATCTGTAGCAAACCAGCAGGATGCAAAACTCTTCCCCCCTGGGAAGTCAGTCCAGGAGGACTGGTGATAGAGCTGACTCTGCTTCTTGCTCCTCTTCCTGCGAAGTAATGTGGGTGGTGAAGCCCATCCCAGCAGCTGCTGCTTCAGTCTGCATTACTTGTGATTCACTCAGGAGGGCCTGGGTGTAATTTTAAACTGTTTCCACACCCAGATTACTTTCCCTTTAAAAGTAATAATGAAAATAAAGTGAAGGGAGCGATTGGCAGTGACTGCAGAGAAACATTACAAGGGAACCAGTGGTTGAACCTGCAGCAGTAGACACCTTCACTAAGCCTTGTGTGTAGTGTATTGGCTCCTGAGGTTCAGGAACATGGGTGCACAGCATTGTGCAAGACCAGACAGTTGTGTGAAGGAGAACTAACCATGGAGCTGTTCTGGAGCTGCTTCTCCAGGCTCAGCACCGCTCACGAGTGCCTGGCTCAAACCCCTATCGCAGGTTCCTCAGCGGGGTTACCATTCCCCAGCACTCACTACTTCCCAGGCCTTAGGTTAGCTTGCACTGCCATAAGAGGGTATTATTTAAAGCACCACTGTTTGCTCAATTTGAAGTTTTTGCTGCTGTTGACTTAATTATCTTCAAGCATTTTCATTTCTAATGATGGCTGGAGAGTATGCCCAAACACTTGTTTTGGTCTTGATACTGTGGAACTTCAGTAATTAGCAGATGATCAGACCACAGAGTGTCAGTGTGCTCTGCACTGTAGAGTTCAGATAGCACAGTCTGTTTATTCCACAAGGTAGTTACTTTTTATTAAAATAGAAAATAAAAACTTTAGCTTTTAAATGACAGGAGAAAAGGTGACAAACTACTCCTCTCCCGCTCCTCTTAGCTCTTCCTTCTCTCCCAAACCATTTAATAAATTTATTAACTGTTACAGAAGTGCATCGACCTTTGATGTGATATACAGAGGAAAAAGAAAATAGAGGAGAAAGGCTTAAGGGTTTAGATTTCATCCAGCTTTGTTTAGCCATTGCAGGCTTGAGGGCTGTGCGTTCTGCATCCTATTTTCATACTGATTGTGCTTATTTATGAGTGGAAAACCGAGAGCGCTGACTCTTCTGTCAGGGTGACTCTTTCATCTGGTTGTTAGAATTCTCTTTTTCTGCTCATGCAGTAATGTAATGACAGATAATGAGCTAGTTGGGATGTGAACATCGGCCTCTTTGAATGTGTTTGAGTTGCAAATGTAAGGACCTATTTAGCTGTCCAAATGTTTAAGGATTTCTCCTTAAAAGTGGTGTGCCCACTGGTGAAAAATTGGATTGGAATTTAAACCTTTTCTATTATACTCTGTTACCTATTTTAGTTGATCTTTTTCTGATCTTGTATCTTCAGGAAATCCAGGAGCTGGCAGGAGGGGAATGAACCGTGAGGGCGTCCCCGGAAAGAGTCCGGAGGAGATGTATATTCAGCAGAAAGTGAGAGTCCTGCTCATGCTGAGGAAGATGGGATCAAATGTAAGAAGCAGTGTCACAGCCCGTGTTTTGGGGCTTTCCAGGCATTTTTGTGGTAACTGGGGTGGCACTCACTGAGGTGGGTGGGAGATGGTTTGGTTTGAATTGCTTTAGCCAGCAGTGATTTAAGTTACCTGCAGTTAAACACATTTGGCTTTCACTTAAATAATGTGAGGCTTGTGATGCCTGAAACTCAATCTGAGCAGCTGATCATTTCCCTGTATACAATGAAGTCTTTCACTATTGGAGAACCAGCAAAATAAAGCAGCTTTTTTTTTTGAGGTGACTTTGAACCTCTGTGTGAGTACGTGATGTACCCGTTTGCTGCCATGGCCTTGCTGCTGGTATAGTTTGTGCAAGTAGCAGCTGACAGAACTGTTCAAGAGTAGGATAGAGGCAACAGTGATGTTTCTAACTGGGGTTAATATCTTCAGTCTTTCTTTATTTTCCTGTTTGCTGACTGACTCTCTGTATGTTTCCAGCTGACTGCTAGCGAAGAGGAGTTCTTGCGCACGTACGCAGGCGTAGTGAATAGCCAACTTAGCCAGCTCCCTCAACACTCAATTGATCAGGGTGAGTACTGGAATTTTCCCCTGTGTTTATTTACTCATTCTCAGAAAACACTCAACTTTTGGTTCCAGTATTTCTGTAATAATATGCTCCCTACTTAAACCCATCCTGCAATCTGGGATATGCAAGTCGTTGCCTGCTATAACCTTTGGAAGAGAACTGGAGTGTACTGTCCCACAGGTAATTTTATTTTAACAGGCAAAATTAGTCTTTGGCTCTACATAAGATTTGTTAGGATGAAATCCACTGAAGGAATTTGTCTCCCATTGCACTTCCTTAATTTGCACAACATGATTAATTCCTTGACAGGAGTGGTAGACATGTTATAAGCTTACAAATCTGCTTTGGTTTGTTTAGATTTAGCTTTGTGAAATCTTTGCAGAAGTCTTGCTAAACAGTTATGAGGTGCTACTCTGAATCTACTCATTCCTTCTGAACCTGACTGGTTCTTTCTGATCTTTGTTTGTTTTCTCCCCTTCGTAGGCCTCATGCCAGATCACATTCATAACTTAGAATTTGGTATTGAAGGAAAATAATATGCCTGAATGAATTTAGTTGAGGAGAAATTCAATATAGATCTGAGACATTTCTAAAAGCATTAGAAACACCACCTGCACAAACTCGCTCTTCTGTTTTAAGCCTGTGATCATGCCTCACGTAGCTGGGAGATTGATGGGGATAGATGTATTTGTATATTTTGGCTCAGAATTCTTAAACTTTTCTGCCAATCTAAAGTGAAAACTTGCAGTTTCCCATCAAAAATGGAGTTAGGCATACTCCATTAAGAAAGACTTCAGTTGCAATTGGTGTTTTTCATCATTATCACTAAAGTAGTTATATTTCTCACAATGCAGATACAGGCTGGGGTACCTGCTCTTGGGCAGAGGAGAGACAATGAGAGCCAAAGTCCAGCCAGGGAACGTGGTTGCTTTGTACAGCTGTGCTTCTGCACAGCTTGATCTCACTTTTTTGGTCTAAGCTGTCTGGGTTTATTATCTGTGAAATTGTATTTTCTCGCTTTGCAGAGGGCTTTGAAGACTTCAAAAATTGAATTTTGACCTTTTAAATGTCGTTGAAAGAGAGACCAGCAGTCACTTAGTCTGCTTAGACTTGCTCATCATGCAGTACAGGAAGTATAAGAGCTTCATGTATTGTTCACAAAGTTCTCTTTGTCCTACATCTGACAGATGCTAACTGATTTCTCTGGTATTTTCCTAAAGTCCTTGAAGGCTCTTAAAACTTTGCCCATAGGGAAGTGATGTCCTCCCTGTCACTGCTCACTTTGATCTAATTGGAGACACTGTTGTCTTTCCCAGGAGATGACCCCACAATCTACCTTTGATTTTCCCAAATTATAATTAAACTGGTGGTCTGACCATTATGATTTTTCTTAGTAGGGAAAAAGGACAAAGATAGAAAATGGTTAAATACTTAGAGAAGTGGGAAAGGACGTTGGTTCTTTTAGTATTTGGGCATGTTACATCTCCAAATTAAGTAGTGAATAGCATGAAGAGCAAATGAAAATGGAAGCCTAGCCACATTTTCTTTTTTTCCTTGGAAGAAAGATGAAGCTGTCTAGATGTAAAGAACTATAAATTACTGTTTAGGACTTTGACTTCCTTAGAAATCCAACACCTGGCTCTAATAACGTTGCTTTTAGGTGTGGTGGTTCACAGCAGTGATCGTCGCTGTCTGCCTGGACCTTCTCTTAAACCCTGGAGTGTTGGTGAAATGGGAAGTTACAATAGAGAGCACAGAGTGTGGAGGTGTCTGCTTGGCCATCCCAAGGAGAGGCCATCCCCACTAGATGGCATTACCTTGTTCCAGAACACCCATCCCAAGCCTGCCCACAGAGGCACTGCTGGAGTGTTTGGCGTTCTTCAAGGTGCCTTGAAGGAATCTTCTTACGTGCTTTGCTGTTTTCATTGAATCCTCTCTGGAGGTTTTACTCTTTCCTTCATGCACCTTGCTTAAACACACCTTGTAGTTGCTGCACACTTAGGGAGTAACTTACAAAGAAGTTGATACTAGCTTTTATTTCTAATAGTAGGAAAGATTGCTCTCAGCCTGACTTGTCCCAGACCTATCTTTAGAGTCATTTTCCTCCAGCAGCCACAGAAAACACACAAAGCTGATTTCATACCCCCATTTTGTCCAAAAAAGGGAATGACATTCTTGGCCTTAGCGCTGTCAAGGTTTGTTACAGACCCACAAAGCTTTGTGTGTCACTTAGAAATGCTGCAGTCTGGCTCCAGGACTGCAGGAAGGGTGGTTTATTTTTTCTTTCTTGAGAATAGCATAGAGGATGGATGGTCTAGGATTTTACAAACATATCACAGATTCTCTTGCAATTTTTATGCTTTTTTTTGTGGGTCTGTGAAATAGTCTTGGAACACAGCTGGCTGGTGGCCTTGTGGTAAATACCTCTGAGGTAGGGCTGCTGCCTGCTGCACCGTGCCCCTGCTATGGTTTCTGATAAAGATCTGTCAGGTTCTGTGTTGAGTCTGTTTGTTTGACCACAGGGAGTCACTGCAACCTACGTGTCAAATAGATATTTGCAGCAGTTTGACAGGGCATTGAAGAAGGAAGTTTACACTTGTCCCTGCTGAATTCAAGTATTTGTGCCATAAACCTTTGCTGAGCTGCTATTTGTAGTAGTATCTGACACTTAAATCTCCCCTGTGATGCTCTGCTTACTGTCTTGGGGCTTAGCAGGAGAAGTTAATTGCTGATTTTGATCCAGAAGAACTTTGAAGCTAAGTCTGAGGTCTGAGACTTCAGTTTGTGTATAGTTTTATAGGAAGAGGAGAACTCTTCATCTTTATATTTTCCATCTTGTTTTGCAAAGTAAGTCATCATTTCAGGTGTACAAAGTCACTGTGGTTTAGGGTTCTTTACAGATCTCTGTTTACTTCTAAAACACCTTCACTCTGGAAGTATCTGTCTTGTGTTCTGTTGAAGTGAATTTTGCTTTCCTGGCAGGAGGCTCAGAGTTGCTCTGATTGCATTGCTGGAGTTTTTGTGTGAATCAGGTGACAGTGACACGTCTGAGGTGCCCTAATGTGCTGCAGCAGACAAGGAATTGAAATGATCACAAATCCTTCTAGTATCTAAGCTCTTTACATCACAGCCACAACATATATTAGAGAACATGTCTGAGAGGATTTTGAATGACAAGGACATCTACTCCAGTCTAAACATTGTCTTGTCTTAAAATTACTCTTTTTTTTTTTTTTAAATCCCAGCTATATTTGCCCTTCCTTTTCAGTGTATTCCAGGAATCTCAGGAAGTGCTTAGTTGGCTTTGATAGACCACTCCAAAGGTGCTGTTGCCCTAACATAGGCTGTAGTTCTGAGAGCAAGGAACATTTGAGCAATTGAGATGTCTGGATTCTTGATATTTTGGCTATTTTTATTACTATATCAGCCTGTTCACCCATTCTGTTCTTCAGCTGATCCAGACAGTCGTGTCACATCCGTGACAGTTCACCTGATAGGCAAAAAATACTTTATTATCCATCTCAAGGTGAACTGCTAGCAGAGGGGACAAGATCTCAGTAACCAAGAAAGCCTGAACAAGTTACAAACCCCTAAGCTGGGGTGTTTAATACTTCAATTCCATATTAACAGACTGAATGCTCATGGTTTTTTGTAGCAGCTTTATCTGTTAACACCTATGTGAAAGTGCAAAATGCAGGGCATTTTCCTGTACTCGAGGAGCTTTTTAGTTGGCATCTGAGTCTTGTTTTTATAGCTCTGAGAACAACTGAGGAACCAAGAGACATCTCTCTCCAACCAGCCTGTGTTCCACACTAGAGTGGATGTAATCAGGAGCTGTTTGGAGATATTAATAGACTAGTTGTCTTCCCTGCATTGCAGCAAGAACTCGCGCAGCTCACGGCTTCTTGAGTGCCAGATGATGGAATCGAGGCTTTCTCACATATTTTTAATACAAGGAAAATGCCTCTCTGGAAGAATATGCACAGAAACATCTCCTGCATTAAAAAAAAACTCATATTTCCTTTTTAGTGACTTGCTTTTCTAAATGGCAGGATGGCACTTGGCTTTCTCCAGTCGCTGCTCAGGCAGCTCTGTAAGTGGAAGCGGTGCAGCCAGGAGGCATCAGATGTGAATTATCCTCAGAGCTCGGCGGCTGCAGCGCTGCTGTTCCTATAGCAACAGGAGTGTCGTGCTGGTTCTTGAAGAAAGCCAGTCCCTTGGGGATGGAGATGGGAATGCATGTCTCAGGTTAGACACGGTCTCGAGGTGGCAGGGCGTTGGAAATGATCCCAGGCTGCCTGTGGTGTTAGGGGGGACCATGCACATGAGATGTTAGACAGTGGTGGAGAAATGAAGATGGAGCTCTTTGGTTTCATTCTTTTTATTTTTTTTTCTTTTTGCTGTATTCTTTTTTTCTTATTGTTGTGGGTTTTTTTGGACATGCTGCTGGTTTTCATGTGCTCCTCCTCTCAGGCATGTCACATTTTTAGAAAGCTGGACTAGGACACAAATACTGGGAGTTTCAGATGAAAGTTCATGGTTAGAAGGTAATTGCTGGGAGCTGATAGGAGAAATGTGGGTATACAGAGATCTTGAGGGAAGCATAGAGAGCATCTTTACTTACTCTGAGAGTGGTGGAGCACTGGAACAGGTTGCCCAGAGAGGTGATGGATGCCCCATCCCTGGAGACGTTCAAGGCCAGGTTGGATGAGGCCCTGAGCAAGCTGATCTAGTTGGGGGGTGTCCCTGCTTCTTGCAGGGGGTTGGACTAGATGACCTCTGGGAGCCCCTTCCAACTCCAGCCATTCTATGATTCTATGATTCATAGATTTTATTTTTTTTATTTGGCAGCCTGCTGAACTTGGTGACAGGCTTTACCTACTGATCTCTAAAGGCTTGTAGGGTTTAATTTTGCAGGTGACTCCAGACAGATTGGGTGTATCTCTTTGTCATTTGAAGAGCACTTGGAAATAGCTGGTGGATATGTGAGTTAATATCTTCCTTTGTGTTAAGGTAACATGGTTTTAATCCAGTTTGTATCCTGCTGGCTCGATGTCACTGTAGCTGAGTCCTTGCAGCAGGAGGCATTATCTTTGGTCACCTTGGTGAAATTTTTTTGGAAACTGAGGTGAACTGATGAGCTCAGTGGCTGTCCACAGTCAGTACTGCTGCGTGGTAAAGTCATTTGACCTTCATTCAGATCGTCTTGGCTGGCCAAGGCTGAAGTCTGGGTGCTGTAAAAGAACCACTAAATTCAACAATCCAGAGAACTGCAGTTAGAACACGATTGCAGCAGGATTTTTTGGAGGTTGGTGGGGTAAGACTGTCACTGTTGCTTTTTAGGGTAGGATATAGGCCTACTGGTTAATTACTGTTAATTTCTAGGTGGGATGAGTGGGAAAGTGTAAGGAAGAGGAGTGGAAAAAGTATTTGCACATCTGAATGTTTGTGGCAGTTAATGCTTTGCTCATGAGAGAAGATGGGGGATGTTTAGTATATGTAAAAAAACTTTCAGTGTGGAAATGTGCACCCAGAGAAGGGACAGACGTGGAGAGAGGAGTTTGTGTAGGGCAGGGCAGGTCCAAGTGTGCCACCTTTGCTGTTCTATACATTAATTACCAGAATTATCCCTCAGTGAGGGATGTGCTGACAGTAAACACCGTCCTATTGTCTCAGTTGCCAGCTTGGTGCAACGTGCAGCTTAACTTCATAACCTGTGCTCTGCCTTTTAATTTATTTTTAAAAAAACTTGATTAGAAAGAAAACATCCTCTGCAGGAGCCAAGTGCCACTGCAGCAGCAGCTCTATTCAGTAGCACTTTAATCCCTGTTTTCCTTTCAGCACATGGAAACCCCCTCTCTGCTCTCTGGGAATGTTTGTATTCTACATGCGACTGTCGAATTGCTTAATGAGCAGACTCGTTAGGTTGGTTTCATTTAGCTCTGGATAATTTGGGTTGGAGGACTGGACTTGAACAAAACCTGCTTTTCAGCTGAGGAATGGGGCTGACCTGTTTCTGGACCAATGTCACCCAGGTTTTTTTGGAACAGGACCCCTGCAGAACCAGTCATGAGCCACAAGCGCCGGCGATGCGTACTGTGCTCTTACCCTTGATGAGCTCAGTGGAGAAGCTTTCCATCCTGTTTTCAGGTCACTGAAATGCTCAGCTGGAGCCAGTGGGACCTACTGCCCTTCCAGAGGTTGTGGCATTGTTCTATCACAGCTACTCTGTTATGAACAGCAAGGGTTTTTTTAAGTCCCATTTTTTTAATCCCTTTTCTTAAGTTCCCTGAACAAACCAGTTCTGGGTCTGGAAATCCTATATTACCTTTTGTACCCCAGGGCTTGTGCAGCTTGGGGAGGTGCCAATTAACACTATTTTGTTAGCAAGGATAAAATAAGGCCCCAAGGTGATACATCCACAGGGCAGCGATATGGGTCTGTCTTGCGAGGGACTGGGCTGATGTCGGCTGTGAACCTGTGGGTTTGGTGTGAAGTGGATGGTCCTGTTTGTGCTAGTGTCAGATTTGGCAGCCTGCAAGAACTCTCTGCATGCTGCTCCTTGGACAGAGGACACCTTCCACTTGCAGTAACACATCACCTTGTGGAGGATAAAATTGGGTCTTTAATGTGGGATGAAAGAGATGAGCACAGGCTTGAGTCTTTCCTGCAGGATGTTGTTCTGTTGAGCATCATGCCCTGAGGTTACCCACCCACTTATTTATGTACCTGGAAGGTATTATCTTTTATTTGATAGATCAAATTGTCTTTTTAAAGCCTGAGGCCCTTGAAAATGTAGGTTTGCATCTAACTCCTCCAAATACTGGTGGTTCTACCAAGAGACTAAAGAAGCTGAGGAGGCACCAGGAAATAAAATGTTCAGAGCTGTGTAGTAAATCCATCCTTTACTAATCTGGTTTTAAACCATACCATGTGGCAATGAAATACATAACTTCTAATTTATATTTTCTTTCTTTTTTTCTCTTTCCAAGATGAACAGCTTCTCCCCTCTCCCCAGCTGCCACCCCCAGCCTTCCTGCTCTCCTGTTCATTCCTGTACGTTGTTTTGCTGCTCCCTGGTGCCTTGGCAGAACTTTCAAACTCTGTAATGCTGTTAGTGATGACCTTTCTGCTCCAGGATCATTTATGAGAGTACTAAGTAAACTTGGTGCAAAGGCCAGCTCTTGAGAGAGCATGGTCATAACCCCCTTTCCAGCACAGTGATTATCCTTCCAAACACACTTGTTTACCCACCTCGTCCCGATTGCCCAATTCTATGATAGTTTCCCATATGGTACTTTTAATTAAGTGCTAAAGAGCATCAGAGAGGAAGTGTGGATTTGCTGTTATGACAAAAACAAACACACATGCCTTGCTCACCAATCCAGGTAACTGCAGAACTGCCTTTATGGGAATTCTGTAGGTGGTGAAACACGGGTACAGCTCACAGACCGAAACCTTGAGTTCTAGCCCCATTCTCCATCCACTGGTCTACTTCTTCCCTTAGGATGCACATGATAATTCAGTAATCCTATAGGTATTGAAGGATTTTTCCATACTGTTACCCTGTTTTCTTTATTGTACTCTTTTTTTCTCCAGATAGAAATGAGCTATAACATCTGGGGGTTTTCCTCTTCTCCTGATGTGCTGGCGAGCTGTATCTCTCGTACTCCCCTTTTCCTACACAAACTCTGGGCAAATGGCCAGTTATCAGAAATCCATATTGCTGGTGACACTGGTCTGGAAGCTGTGCCAGGCAGGGCTAGAAAATCAGAGCAGGAGCTTGCTGAGGCTGAACCTGCTCTTTGGTGACGGCCGCTTTGATTGCGAGAGCCAAACGAGCTGCAGGATTCCCAGTGTCCTTTGAGCTGAAAACTGTTTCTGCTCATCGTGTGCTTGGCTCTGCATGGGAACATGCTGGAAGCTGGAATCCTTTGGGACAGGAATACTGCCCTGTGTGTTAACAGGGTTTGCTTCATTACCTGGAATGGGATTTCCTTTTCTGCACAGAACCTGTAAGAGATTTTTTTTCCCCTCTCCATATGTAACTGCAGAAAGGGAGATGCCAAGAAAACAATCAACATCTGTTAAGTAATCCAGCTCATCTCTTGTGCTGATGTGACGTCATCTGTGCTGTTGCAGTTGCTAGGCTACTCCAGCTGCTCCAGCCTGGCATAGCAAAACCTCCTCAGCCATACAGGGTGATAATACAGAGGCATAAGTTGTGCTTTCCATGCCCTGGCTTTGTTAATGCTTCCCAGTGCCATAACTCCTGCCTCTTGTCTTCCAGGATCCTTGCAAGTAAATCTTCTGGTAAAGGCCAGGAGTTCTTGCACAATTAAAAAAAATAAACCAAAATGACACCTTGTTAATGCAGAGCCGGATCCTGGCTCATAAATTCTCATTTATGATGGATCCTAGTGCTATGTATCATTTGTTTTGATCAAGGGGGGAAAAAAACCCAGTTATTGAAGATGAAAAGGGCTATGACTGCAGGGTGTCTGAGAGTTAGCAAGAGGGAGCATCAGAGCAGTTTTTGATGTAGTTATATAAGATTGGGGTCCTGCATCTGCAAAATCTCCTGCTTGGTCCTTAATATTTCCTCCTTTGAGTATGTATAACAGATAAATTGTCAAGTGTATAAAAGTAAATGTAGTTGCATTTCATAAACCTCAATGTAGTTCTTAATATTAGCAAGGGGAATTTACAGCCTTTGCTTCTACTCTTCTTTTTTTTTTGGCCACTTTTCCTTCTCTATTGCAACTAAAGAGCAAATTAGACACCTGACAATGGAATTTGTAGAACTGTAATGAGAAATTTTACCTTGCATGCATGTATAGGCAGAAGTTTCTCAGGCCACAGAGGTGAAATCTGTTTCTTGATATGCTTCAAGTAAAGGACTGGAGAAGTTTAACATGCTGATGCTCCATCCAAGTTGAGTGTGAACTCTGCAAACCCCAGCCAGAGTTCTGGAGCGCTCATCGTTCACCTGGACGGGACAGGAGGTCGCTGTTGCTCTTGGCATTCCCTACTTTGTTGTCTGATCCTTTAAGAGAAGCTCTGAAGAAAACCTTATTAAGCAAAATTATCCCATGAAGACTGAACTAATTATCAAAGGCCAAAAGGTTAATTGTGAGTCATCTGTTGTGCTTAAGCACTTGGGACCGTTGGAACAGAGGAAGATGTTTTACAGACAGGCACTGGTGGGTTCATCATACTTTCTAATCAGTTGGAGAAGTGTTGTTAGAGGAGCAGCAGATCAAGGAAAGCATTTAGTTTTATCTCACTTTCTCAGGGATCAATTTTTTTTTTTAATCAGAAATTAAAAGTAGTGCACTCAGCCCTTCAGGGTGGTTTTCCAGTTCTTGTCTGGACTGGAGATATTGATTTAAACGGCGGCTTTGACACTACTGTATGATGTATTTCTATTTCCATATTGTCCTGAAGACATTTCTCTTTAAGTGCATGTTGGGCCACACTCTGAAGTTGGGAAATGCAGAGAGCTGATTCTTTTTTTTTTTTTTTATTTTTTTTANCACTCTGAAGTTGGGAAATGCAGAGAGTTTTTTTTTTTTTTTTTTTTTTAATTTAGTTTTTTTAAAATTTCAAGGTTTTAGTTTGAAGAATGAGAGTTTAGCACGCAATGGTCTTCACAAGCCTTTATCAGACAGGGTTCTCAAGGCATTCAGGTCTTTCTACTATAAATGCCCACTCCAAAGACCACACAAGACTTGGAGGTGGTTGTAGGAAGGAAGCAACATCTTTCAGTGTTCAGGGGATATGTTTTTTGATGGTAACTATACACAACTGATGAGCCTCAACTGAAGAAAATAAAAAACCTAATCCAGCAACTGAGAAAGTCCACAGATTAAATTTTTCTGGAAAAGATTTCTGAAGGCCAGGGATAAAAGATTTATTTATCAAAGCTGTATCTGTTCCCTGGGCAAATGGAAGCTTTCACTTGGAAAGAAAAAGCTGCACTTCCATTAGAGAACAAATGTTTTCGGGACGTATGAGTTTATAAAGAGTAAGTGATTTTTGAGTGGTGGAGGGGGAGCAAAACCTGTCAGTGGCCTATTAAAATAATCTATTCTTAAAAGCAGAGTAATGAATATTTAGATGTAAAGATGAAGACAAGAGTATCAAATGTTGCTTTAAAAGGAGAGTGCAATGCACTGGGTGGTACAAGTTTGACTGAACAGTTGTGTTCCTCATACTTCAGAGAAGCTCAGTGAGCCTCTTATGTGCTGCCAGAATTTACAGTGAAAGCAGAAATAAATATTACCTCTATATGCCTGTGGTAATAGTCCTATGGATTTTCTGTTGTGAGTTTTTTGGGGTTTTTTTTAAGTCTTGCTGCTTAGAAATACATGAAATCATTGGATTTCTGCTAAAAATCTGACTTCTTTAGGTTTGCAAAGGAACATTTTGAATCTATTATTGAAATGTTTAGGCCACTTTAGGTTCCAGACCCAGAAAAAAGAGAAAATGCTGCTTTCCCATCTTTCTGTCCTCTCTTTCCTTTCCTATGGATTTTTATGGGTGTGTAGAATGACAGTTTGGATCCTGCATCTCTCCACTGTTCTTCAAAGGAAGTAACTGTGGCACACACTTTCCTGTACTCCTTGTTGTTACAGGTGCTGAGGATGTTGTGATGGCATTTTCCAGATCAGAGACAGAAGACAGAAGACAGTAACTACAGGACACCTGAACAACACAGAACTGGAGAGGACAGTGAGACTCCTGAAGATAGAGGAGGATGGCTGAGCATTAATAAGTTCCTTTGCCCACCCCCAGTTGTTCCTTGGTATTCCTTTTCCTTTGTAATTGTGTTTCCCTTTGCCCAACCCTCAGAATGCATCTCACAGCCATCTATACCTGTAAGTTCTTGCCACTCAGCTGGGCTGTGTTAATTAAGGACAAACCTAGAAGTGTGTTTTGGATTGGCTCAAAGGGACAGGCTGGGATTGGCCAAAGGAAGACAGTTTTCCAAACTTGACCAATGAAAACCTTTTATCTCACGTTTTATTTTATATTTTAAGGGAAGTCTCTTGACATCCTACTTCTAAAGAAGCTTTTCATGCTGTGGTGCTTATCTAGGTCAAACTTGTGAATTTGAGGAGGGTTTGATTTGGCCACATAGAACTGGAAGCAACTTGTGATCGGTTGACAATGCAAATGCTTTCTCTTCAGTTGGCTTGCAGGTATTTTGCTGACTTTGACATTTTTCATTGCAGAAAGCTGATATTTTGGTGCATTGGTTATTTCTTTATACTGACTTGGGGGGGGAGGGGGGAGAGAAAGGTGCTCTGCAATATTTATTACATCTGCACATATAAATGCTTGCTTTTTTGGGTTTGTTTTGGGTTTTTCATTGGCTTTGAAACCACATTTTTTTTTTGTTTCCTATGGGCTGCAGTGTTTCTGATGCAATCAGTTTTTCCAAACTCATCTGCTCTGTGGCCTCAAGCTCTTTTGGGAGCTCGTGTCGAAGGCATCTTTAGCTCATTAATTCTACCTGTAAGCTGGAACATGGAGCTCAGCAGCCGTTCCACGCTGCTGCGGGGGCTGTACTGGGAACTCCTGGTAGGTCTGGCTGTTCAGGTGGCTTCTCTCTTTGCTTCTGACAGAGGAGCTGTAGATATTTTGCAGGAATTGCAAGATTGAGATCTATGGCTGTGACATGAATTTGCCAAATTTGTATAGAGGATACGTGAACTTGTTGAAAATGCTACGTATAGTTCCACTCTGACCCTTGAATTGCTGCACAAGACTAGCTCTCACACAAGGGAAAACTCCTGATGGTTAACTTAAATCCAACTTGCACTGGGCTTTAATAAACTAAGTTTCTAGTCACTTGAAAACAATTGTATGTGGTTTGGCTCCTTGCAACTGTTGGGTGGGACGGAAACGACCCGGATCCTCAGATGACACCGTGTCCTCCAGGCGCTGTTCCAAGGGGTGGTACTGCCACACACTGCTGTCTGGTTGTGAGTGTACAGGTGACACTCTCAGGGTTGCTCTGCTGGTGATTGCAGGGTTGTAAATCACACTTACACACCTTTACAGACTGTGAGACCTGCAGTGAGGTTCCTGATGTGAGCTGATGGTTCAGGAATCCGCACATACAGTTTCTAGCACTGCTGCCTAAAACCTAGCACTTCATTTTCCCTTGTGTGCAGGTCATTTTTACACTATTTGTAGCTTTTCCTGTGGGTTGCACTGACTTTTAAGATGTTTCAAACTCTTATTAACTCCATTCACCTGTTCCTGGTTGCTTTCACCTGCTTGTTAATTATTTGAAGTTACGATTCCAGGATCTGACTGTGCTCATTTTCATGGCAAGAGATTGGGATGACAGGATGCTGTTATGGTTTCAGAATGGGGGAAAAAGCTGGAGAGAAACCATGGAAAGGACACAAAAGGAAGAACAGACTTGTGAGCAGAAGGAGGAAAGTTATCTTGAGCAAATAAACACCGTGTAATGAGAACAACTGTACATCTGTGTATGAAAAAGATCCTTTCGATTCCGTTGCAGCTTTGTGAAGTTCAATGTTAAAGTAAATCCTTTACCCCTGTTTGTTGGGGCCAGATGATAAATTACTCTATTAAAATAAACCAGGAATTGAGCCCAACTGTTTCCTTAAATGTTGACCTTCTTGCCTGAGAGGCACTTTGAGGTTTGATGCGAAGCGGGGGCAGCCCTTGAAGGGTTCGTTTAAGGGGGATACGTGTGTTTCTGGCTGCTGGCTGGGGTGAATGGGCTGGGTTGTGGTGACCTGCCACTGTCAAGCTAACAGGCATCCTCCATGTGTATCTGTGGCATTTCTGAGCTGTTAAATCTTTTCAAGGAGAAAAGTGAAATGTTTATGTGGTTTAATCTTTTCGCTACAAATGTAACTGTGGGAGGGGGGAAATACAGTTTTTAATAGCTCCCCTTGTTTTGTATTGATTTATTACACTGTTAAACTGCCAGATGGAAAATACTTGCTTCACCTTGGTGGAAGACTTTTCTGTAGGCTCTAAACTTGGAGTTTTGAGTAATATAACAACCTGGTTTGGGATTCTGAAGCTGGAGGGGGGTGATGTGTGTTAGGAATGTTTGTGCTTGCATCGTTACCCCTGTGCTGTTCCCCTCCCCACTGTTGGTTTCTTAATTTCAGATCAGGGCTGAAAGATTTATTATAAAGAATTCAAATATAAATTCTTGAGAAAGAGGTGGAAAAGGGGCTTCCTGAACTCCCATTGAATTATTTTTGTAAATATTTTCTTGCTGTGAAAATTAAATCTGTTGCCACTGTGGAGCCTGGATTTAATTGGGAGGTAGAGGCACAGAGTATGTCAGTGTAGTCTTGTTTATTGTACCTACAAACTTCTCTACCCTTGTGCTTCTGCCTTCTCAAGCAATCCATTACTGATAAAAATAAGAAACCCAGAGATGAGTATAGATCTAAATTGAAATATGTTCATAAATAGATATGGCTGTATAGTTCAGCTGCCAACCACACAGGGCCTAAGGGGTTTGGCAAGGGGGCATGAAAGCTTCAGAGGCATCTTCTGAAAGGGCAGACATGCTTTGGGTGGTCTTTTGGGGAGTTATGTTCCTTTTCATAGCCAAAATAAGCCAAGGTACTGCTGCTGTGACCAAGCTTATCATCTGCCTCTCCTATTCCAGAGCTGAGGAAAAGATGCAGAGCTGAATCAGATGCTCCTGTCGCCTCCAGACGGGCAGCAGTTGCTGTCATTGTCGGTAGGTCGTTGTGTCTGTGAGCACTGCACATGGTAAATGAAAATGAGACTCCACCATTCACATGGGTCTTCAGATTGATTCTCCCAGGTCCTAAAATAAACCCTGGAGTAATAGAACATGTGAGCTGGTGGCACAGCAACGCTTCAGAAGGCACTATTGCCTGAAAGAAGCTGGACCACTAATAAAATAAAATGAGCTCTTCAGATTTTATGTTCTTATTCCTATCTAAGGTAAGTGTTACTATAAGCTGTCTCCTTGTGGCTGTTCAGTGGTCTGTGTGAAGATTTCTAATGCTTTACTATTAAATCAGCTTCAGTTCCATAAGGTCTCTATTTTGAATTCACCAGCAGCCTAAATAATTCTGGTGAAGGCTGAAGATTAAATGGCCCATGAAATTCAAAGCCCCTTGTCACCTATAGAAGAGATCATCCTAATTAAGACCTTTGGGGTCATTTGTGGGATAAATTTCTATAGCTATTGAGACTCTGTTGCAAGAATAGAGCAATGCTATGTCTGGAGTGTATAGTTCAAGAGGAAAAAAAACCCCAAAAACCCAAGGCTTGAAAGCTTTGAATCAAATATATATAAGGTGTTAGAAATTATTTTTGAAGGGCATCCTGAGTGCCTGGGCAGTGAGGGGAATGTAAGAGTTGGATTGCTTTAAGTTTAGTCCTTCAGCTTTCTTTTTGGTCTCTTGCCCCCTAAAGGATCGTGGCAGAGCTGTCAGCAGAAAAGCCTCCGGGGCACTGGGACCAGCAGACACCAGCAGAGCAGTAGGAATCTGGAGGATTAAGAAATCTTCGGTTGCTTTCAGTCTCTACAAGAGCCCTTAGTGAGTTAGCATCTCTTCCTCACTGTTACCACTGACAGAGTGCTGCAAAGCTTAGTTGTTAATAAAGAGCTCTTGGGCAGCTGGGTTAAAACTGCAGGACAGCTGGTGGTGAATGAGTTGGTGCGTGGGAGGGTTGTACAAGTGCTCCCATGGTGGGATATTTGCTGGGTGGATTTGTCAGTTGACTGAGCAGTGCAGTGTCTATCTAGCCTCAGCATCAGCCTGCTCAGCCCTGGAGTGGGACCAGACTGTTACTGGGTGCTGCAGTCAGAGGGGTGTGGTGTGAGTGGTGCAAATCCTTCACCTCTTGGCAGCATCAATGGGGAATTAAAATTAATTTTTCATTTCTTAGGTGAAATGTTTGGTTTATTTCTCATTCTGCCACGGAGGAGTGTTAAGGGTCCTGTCAGCTGGGCCTGGATGAATTATTTCAGTGAACTCACACAAACCTGGCTTCTAAAGGTGTCAGAATGAGCCAGGCTTTGGTAATGATGAGAGGCATAGTGCTGGTGGTGTTGCTGGGCCAACTCCTGCAGCCTGATCAGTTTGCTGTGGTGCTGCTGTCCTGCCAAGCCTGTATCCCATGTGGTGGTGAATGAGTTGGTGGTGGTTCTTCACTTGGAAATGCAGTGAGCCTGAACACACCCTGCACTGCACTTTCCCTTAAACCTCCTTGTTAGTGATGCTTTCCAGTTTTACCAACTTAAAAGTGCTGTACAACAAGGAGTCTCCTTGTTGCTGCTGACCGAGGTAGGAGAGGAGCTGGGGTCTGTGCCCTGCCAGACTGGTAGGCTCCTGCACAAAGGCAGAGAAGAAATCACCTCCTGACTCCTGAGCTCTGCTTTCATTTTCTTTGCAGCTGATTTGCCCCAAGCAGAATTCCTGCAGGATGTTATCAACAATCTGGCTAGTTTCCTCTTTGCCTGAAGCACTTCAGTTTTGGAGATTGTTTATTTTGGAGAAGAGAATTATTATATTTATTTTTCTTTTTTAGCTTTACTGCCTGGGCTGCTTACAAGCTGCCTCATGTATGAGCATGAAATAGATGCACAGAGCTTTTTGCTGTCTTGATGTTTTCCAAGTTAACTACTAAATGCTAATCTGTGGCCAGAGGTCTGTGACAACTAGGAAAATAAACTTTCTGCTGTTATTTAACAGTTACTGTTCTAACTCCAGCCCAGGTGTGGACTGATGCATCTGTAATGGTTATTATTGCCCTTTCCTGATGTGGTTACAAACACAGCAATCCCTGCAGGGTCAGAGGTCTGCACCCTCGGTGGGAGCTGCTGGAGAGCCTTACTGGGTGCTTAGCAAGTATCCTCTCGCTGTGTGTTGTGTGTGTTGTTGCTACACATCACCCAAGCTCTTTGCCCCCTGCCCCCCAGAGCAAAAGGCCCTTTTGTCAGTAACACAGGTGATGAATAACTGGGGGTTTTTCCCAAGGTTGCAAAATACTTCTGATGGATCTTGTTACTTGAGGTTGGTTGGGCTGGATACTAATGCTACCTCTGTGCTTTGAGTTGAGACTCTTGGAATATTAGGGTCCCATTTATTAAATTTTTTGTTTGAAGAGGTGTTTCATAGTGACCTGGGACTGGAACTGAAGCACAGTTTGTGTCCAGTTTGCAAATGGGAGCCCCGAGTTCAGCCACAGTAGCGAGGGAGCATGGCACTGGGACTGGTCCTCATACAGTGAAAGACTATGGGGGTCTCACTGATTTGTCTCGGGTGGTTTTGGGGTTGGTTTGTTTTTAAACTGTGTGAAAGGGTGGAAAAGCTTCCTGTGACTTCAGAGGAAGGATGTTTCTTCAGAAGAGAGCAGCTTTGGATGCTGTTAGGTCCAGGCATTTATCCCATGAGGTGGGAGGACACGGGAAGTTACTTGATGGTGGCATGACACAGGTCTTGTGCTGGTGCTGACTGTGCACTGTAACCCATTTTCAGCTTTGCTGGTGACCTCCTAATTGGAGGGCACAGTGTAAACCCATTGAACCTGATTGGAATGGACAGTAGTAGCCAAGTGTTTTCCTTCAGTCTTTGTCATGTCTCAAACACCCTGAGCAGACAGACACACACTGCCTGTCCCCTCATCAGGCTGCAGTTGGTGCCCAATGCCTCAGCACAGCCAGGCACTGGGTTCTCTCCACAAGCAGGACAGTTCACAACACAGCCTGTACTCTGTCCTATGGATTGAGTTTTTTTCATGGCTGTTTCCTGCTAATTCTCTGGTGCCTGTGAGGAGGGAGATGGGGGCAGGTCAGGGGTGTAGGTGGGAGCATCAGAGGAGGATTCTGCCTCGCAGTTGTATTCTCATAAGCTTCTTTGAGCCTGGAGAAAGATGGTAATTAAACTAGACAGAATCTTAAGCTTTTGACTTGCCTTGCCAGCAGCACCAGACTTCAGAGTCTCCCTCTAAAAGGAGTCATGCTGCAAGCTGGTTCTGTAGTGTGCTTAGCTGCTTGTACCATATGGGTGTACAGTAGAGCCTTTTGTTTCAGTCTGGCCTTGACCTTGAGGTCACGGTCTTCTGAAGCTAAGTGGGATATTTGGACTCAGCCTGGCTAGTGTAGTTACATGATAATTTTTACTTGATTTTTTTTTCTTCCTCTCTAAATGCAGCAAAGTTTAGATGTCAGAAGACTGGAGCAGTGCAGGGAATTGAATAAATCTTTTCCTTTTCAGTGCTGTTGTCAAAAGGAGGCGGCAAGACTTAGGTAGCTGAGAAGTGTTTAGATTAACTACGTGCCAGTAACAAGCAGGAGCAGCTTTCTGAGAGTTTTGCAGACACCAGAACCAGCAGAGCTCAGGTATGTAGCTGCTCTAGTGAAGAGCACACCTGCATGGCACCACCACAATATATGTGAGGATTTACTTCTTGTACCCTTTTGTAGAGAGCATCCTTCCCTCTGTCCTTAAAAGTGTAAATTTGGCAGAAAAAGCACTGTGGCTTGATTGGTGGTGAGCTTGGTCATGGACAACATGAGTGTTTGACATTCAGGTCCTAGGCATGGGGGTGCTTACAGCCAGAGGCAACCCCTTGACTTTGGCTCAGACAGAAGGAACATGAAATCCAACAGTGTCAGGGTGCTGTAGGGCAAAGCCACAGAAAGACCTCTGAAACCCATGTGCTGTTGGGTGGTTATCACCCCAGGATTGGAAGCACCATTTGGTCTGTAGGACTGGGCAGTGACTTGGTGGAGTTGTGGCCACATATTGGTTGTGTGATTCTGAAGTGACACATACTGACATCTTTGCAGGATGGGATTGTGTGTTGTGGTGGAAAGGAGAGGCTGTGTGGGGGTTCCTTTCGTCTCTGGGCTTGGCAAAGAGCAGAGTTGGTTCCTGTCTGGACCTGAATAAATCTCTATGCAGGTGGTTAGTGCCTTTCTTGCTTAGAGCTACTAAAAAGAGAGGAGGAGCAGTCAGGGGGGAAAGAGAAAGATTAAAGGGGAAAAGCCAGTAGGTTATAAAGACATTTTCCTTGGTGCTGGAGGTTAAATAACACTTTGTGTGTGACAGAGATACTGTGATTAAAGAGCTGTCAGGCAGAATGAGAGGTGGGCAGCAAAGGGAGCAGAGATGCTTGAGGGAAAATGGTATGAAGATGTTCTCTCGTGCATGTCCAGTGTATGGTGTGTGGCTTTGTGTGCCTTGCACTGAAAAAAAGGCTGTGCTACAGGTGTTTGGGGTTTGGGTTTTTTCTCTTCATTTCTCAAGTATCTTGTCTGTCTGTGCCATCTCACCTGTTTCTAATACTTTGGAAAATGGTCAAAAACTCTGTGTTGCACTGTTGCAGTCTAGGGTTAGGACTGGAGAATGCCATGTGCTAATCTCGTGCATAAAGCATGGCCTGAACAAAGAGGAAAGACTAGAGCCTGTGCATCTTGCTTGGTTTGAGTACTACTCATTGCAGAGCCCCTGGAAATTCAGCTGTCATCAGAGCCCTGTGCAGATCAGAACTGAGCACTCCCTTTTGGCTCATGTCAATAAACACTTGACCTATCCCAAGCTCTATTTAATGTCATGGTACACAGACACCAGTCGCTCCCAGAGGCTCTTCCTCACGCTGCATGGAGCTGCCTGTGTAAGCTGAGCTTCAGACAGGATGATCTGCCTGTCTCATCTCATAAGCTTTTTACTTACACTCAGTGGGCAAAGCATCGTTGAAGCAGCAGTAAACACGGAGAAACATGCGCTGATGGAGCGCAGCGTGCTGGACCACGGGCATTTAACACATGTGGGATTTACAGCCCCCCCAGTTTCCTTTGCCCATGGCAGTGTGTTGTGCTGCTTACTCAGCTGGTCTGCTTCTGTCTGACACAGAGCAGTGGGTGGACCGGGAGAAAAAGGTAAGAAGTCTTACATCAGAGGCTTGTTGTCCATGCTGGGGGGGGAAAAAAACCCAAAACCAAGAAAAAAACTGAAGTATTGAGAGGTACCTGTGGAATAGAAACTTGTGGCTGCTGAACACAAGGTGGTAGGATGCTCCTTGAGATGATGTTGGGTCCAGCAGAAGTTGATCCCACAGGCATATAACCCTTACAAAAGAACTCACTAGATAATGTTTTATCTTCCTGCAGGGAGTAGAGGAAAACATGGAGTTAACCTAAAGGCTACATCAAGACAGCACATGTTGGGAGGGTAATTAAATCACTGGGACTCACTGACATACATTAGGGCAGGTGGGGGCAGGGTTCATCCTTACCTTACCCTGAGTACAAATCCGGTGATGTTGGTTCTGCAGGACTCGTGAGCCTTGGCTCCGAGTGTGTGTTCCTCTCCTCTTTTGTTAAGGCAACACAGCTCTTTGCTGGCTCCCTTCTAAGGTTAGGACGTCTGTAACACCTATTCAGCCAGCACAAAAGCCACCAAACAGAATGGTGCTGTTCTCCAGCTGGTGGTAGGTCAGTGGCCGAGAAACAAACCTCCGCTTATCTTATGTTCCCAGAACAGTACTCCACTTCTTTAACCAACCTCCCCACCCCAGCACAGCTTTCTGTCACCACTTAACCCCCTCCTCTTGCAGAGCAGCAACAGAAAGCATCATCTGGATTTAAAAACAGAAGATGGATGTGTCCTTGTAGGGAGACTGTCTGCCTTGGAGCTCCCTGCGGGGAGGCAGCCGGGCCCTGCTGCGGGCAAGGAGCTCTGCCTCTCTCGGCAGCATTAATCAGGGCTGACTGTTCCTCTTAATCCCCTGATCCCTTCCATACGGACCAGAGCACAAGCGTCTCGTTTGCATGTTGTGCTCCTCTTCCCTGCAAACAGGGCCGGGCTCGGTGGCTTGCAGCAGGGAGCGATTAGATGCGCGGGTGATCAGAACGTGATTAGCAAATCTGCAATTAGAGCGAAGGCCAGGAGGGCAGCGGCTTACTGCAAGGAAGGGTCACAACTGGTATCTGTCAGAAGAGCAATAAATATGTGAAATGACAAAGGATTTAGCTGCACTCTTCTCTGATGAGACTGAAGTGGCCAAGGCATTGCTAGGAAGAAGGTTGAGGCACTGGAATTCTAGAGAAAGGGGAAAAAAAAAGGTAAAAGAGGGGTTTCCTCATGGATAATTTTAAAAAGAGACTTTATAAAGCCCCAGAGAGGGTTTGTGTAGCTAAAACACAGCCTCAGAAATTGGGATGTCTGTGTTGACTCTAAATTGTGTCCCAGACATTTTTGTGACTGATACAAGGGAATGTCATAGTCTTCCTCAGCACCCAGACAGTACCAGTACTGACCTTGCCTTGCAGAGGTTTGTGAAGTTCTTAGTATCACAAGGTGTCAAATGCCTTGTGTTTAGCAAAGCCGAGGGCTGTTGCTGCTGTTCATGAATTTGAGCAGGCCAGGAGCGGAGCTGCTATCGGATACCACGAGCAGAGGAAGAACAGTTCACTTGAAGCCAGTTGCAAGACAAACAATGGCTTATTTTACTTATTTAGCTTATTTTTGTTGTCTTTAACCCTGTGTGATGTGGAAAATATGGCAAATAGAGCTCTGCCTCAGAAGAACTTTAGTAAAATTGATCCCATTTTCCCCACATCTAAATAATAGTGTTTGCATCAGCTTTGGAGACAGCAAGATTGGCCCATTTACAGCGCGGTGCCATTCACACCTCGCAGGAGCAGGAGGCACTTGCATGTAATGATGCAGAGTCAAATATTGCACCATAAAAATTCAGATTACACCTTCAAAATCCAGGGAGATCTGGGAAATTTATCATCCATGGTTGGATCCTGGAAATCAGTTCACTGATACCAGCTAATGTGACTGGGGTCTGTGCAAACAGAGGGACTTGTTCCTGGGACTCCGGCTGCGGCGGCGGCGCGTTACACGGTCGCCCTGAGCATAACTCTGGGACACATTTGAGCATGCTGCACAAATAAGAGGCAGGAGTGGGAGGTGTGACTAGGGAGCTTGAGAGGAAAATTGTGCATGGTTCTTCTTAAAGTGGAACTACAACCACTGGTACTTCCTTACTTACAGCATACACAAGCTGGGGGACCTACAAACTAACCTAAGGTTAGTTTGTAGGTCCCCCAGCTTGTGTATGCTGTAAGTTAGTGTGTGTAACTCCAGCTTGTGTATGCTGTAAGTTAGTGTGTGTAACTCCAAATGCTTTCTGTATTAGTTAATGATAGTGACCATTATTTCTTAAGACCTTTATTAAAAGATACAGGGGTGCAAATGTTTAAAAATGTCCTGTTTTAAAAGACCAAGCTCTGGAAAAAAATCTGGGCAGCGTGGGGCGAAGAAGAATAATGAGTTCTGACCCTCTGTCTTTATGAGCCATCTGGTTTTCGAGTCTCCCAGTTGCTGCAGGATAGTTTTATTTCATTTACTAGCCAACAGCCTACAATTAACCCTAACAGGCTCCTTTCCAATGTCTTTCCTAAACTAGCTTCTATGCTGACTTTTTTTTCCAGCATCCCTCATGAGAATGTCAGGAGAATGAGTTCTGACAATGGGAAGGCTGGTGCTGGTGCCTGTCCTGGGTGGCTGTGTGCCTGCTTCTCTCTGCTCTTATTAGATTCACACCACTAATACCACTTGAAGGGCAAGAGGAGATGCAAGTTAATATAGTGGTGTAGTCATTACAGCTTCAGCTTTCCAGACCAGGACTGGAAAGGATGAGTATTGAAGACTCAAATATTGAATAATCTGGGGGTTTTTTTCCAGTGTTCTGCAGTTCCCTACACCCTGTGTAGGTCCTAAAGCTATTTCCCACACAAGCCTGAAGACTAAACATCAGATGCAGATGAATGATGGCTCTAAAGTGTTGCATGTCTTCAGGGGGGGAAAATAATCTGAATTTAGGCAAGAAAGACAAAAGCAGCTTTCCAGGCTGTGTCTTTGTAATTATTTTCAATACAGTTTAATAATGAGACCATGAATGCCAGGAAGAAGCGAAACATGATGGCTTCCTTCTAGGCTGTAGTGTTAGGAGTTCACAGCATTCACTCAAAATGCAGTCCAAATGAATCTGGATGTTGAGAGTTGGTGAGCAGTTTAGTAGGGATGGTGATACATGTCTTCTCTAGTGTTATATTCTAGTTTCTCAGTATTTCAGTCACATCTTATCTTTAAAATAGCACCAGGCATGGTGCTTCTCGAGACTTGCCTGCAAACCAGGACCCACTGTTTGTGATATCTGTGGTCATCCCCTGGAGATCTGGGCATGAGGGGATTGTTCAGCAGTCTGTCCTGCCAACCTTGTTAACATTTTGCCCTGTTGCAAGAAGAAATAATGCTTTGCTGCTCCTTTTCCTGCTTTTGCAACCAACCACTTAGAGATGGAAACTGTGAATATCTTTCTTTGCACTGTGGGGATTCCTGAGCCGTAGCAGCATTTGAGACCCAGTGGGGATTCAGCCGTAGAGGAGCAGAACCTTGTTTTTAGAGACACACTGATTTGTCCCGAGGTGAGGAGGGGTGGAAATCTTTGGGGTGTCTCTAGACATCTATCTGTAACTACTTAACTTAGACAAATAGATCCAAATTTCTGTCTTCAGTATTAAGAGTGGGGGTTTTGTGTGTTTTGTTCCTTAATATTTCCCTGGAATATCTGCTAAGTGTTTGTTTGTGGATGATCTGTGCAGTGCTAAACTGTCTTGGTTGACCTTTGGTGACTTTTTCTGCTAAAGATGATTGAGTTTCATGGATGCCTGTGGGAGATAAAAGATCTTGGTAACAGGAGCCCTTGAACAGCAGTGGTGACTTTGCTGGAAGAGCTGCGTGTGGCAGGACAAGTATAGTCCTCCTCATGATTGTAAGGCTGGGTACACAACTGTAGGCTGGTAATTTGGTTTCCTTTCAGGAGGCTCTCAGAGAGACTGCAGGACAGAATCTGCTTTTCTTTTTGCTGGAGAATCCTGCTGGAGCTCTGTAAGCTCACTTAGAAACCCATTGCTTGCTTTTTCTTAATATGTAATAATTTGGCTTCTTTTACCTACAGAAAATTACTTATCTGGATAAAATGCAAGAATATTGTCTAACGAAGGGGGAAAATAAAGAGTATAATTGTGTTAATTATCAGAATACCAGACATGTAATTAATATGCTATTGGAACAAAGAGCAAATGTACTAATAGCACATAATTGGACTTAAACTACACCCTTGGTAGAAGTCTCTGCAATGGAACTGTTGTGTTTGTGCTCCTTTTCAAATTAGCAATAAGGAATAAATTAACATCCATTTTCCTGCCCGTACAAAGACAGAATCATATTGTGGGGCAGGGTAATGAATTCAGAGAATGCCTTTACATTCCCATATGGCTCTTGTGCATGAGTATTCCCCTCCCTATGGCTTTCCTCTTCTTCCTTGCAGGAAGGCAGGCAGAGAGAAGAGGAAAACCTCATTGTATGACCAGATGTCCGCTGAATGCCACAGTCCCGGAGAACACACAAAAAAACCCCTGTAAGCAGAGTCATTTAAGCATTGGCACCAATACCTGGTGCAAACCTTTTAGTTGGTTTGTCCATCCATCCTTTTATACATATTACATTATTTTACTATGTTAGGTGGGGAAATAGGTAGGGCAGGGGCTAGTGATTGACCAAAAGGGCAATTGTGATAGAACTGGATAGGAAGCCCAAAATTCTTCACTCTTTTTTTTTTCTTTTCTTTTTTTCTTCTCCTTATTCCTGCTGCTGTTTCACTTGAGTTCATTAAGTAGAGCTTTTTAGCTAAGCACCTGGAAGCCAGTCTATTCAAGGCGTTTCAAGGTATTGCAGCACTTCTTAATTCAAGGTATTTCAAGGTCTTGCAGTACTTCTGAATTTTACTTATCCTCTCTGTGCCCTGCTTTCCTAAATATGCAAATGAAAAGCCTCGAAATTTGTCTGATTCAATTGTAATGCACCTGTCATCACAATATCTAGACACCTGCCTTTCTACTTCACAGAAGAATTGTGAGGGTGCATTAATTAACGCTTGTAAAATGCTTGGAGATCCTAGGGTGGAAGGTGCTAATGAGTTGTAAAATATTATAATGATGTTTCAGAATATTCAATCTCTCCCTTTTTATAAGGAAAGACTTGCATCTTTCCTTCATTGCTTTCATGTTTCGAGTATTTTGCAATAGAAGGTAAGTCTAAACAGGCTAAAAAAAAAAAAAAAAAGAATTAAAAAAA
>VXBZ01003434.1:53158-65804 GCA_013399135.1 Heliornis fulica
CGCCCGCAGGCACCGGGCCGCGCTGCCCGGGGGGTGTTGGGGGGGCGTCACTTGTTGCGGGGGCTGGGGGAGAAGGCGAAATGCAGCGGGGACTCGGTCCCCAGCGGTCAGACCGCTGGAAACGCCGCTCTCCTCGGGGCTGGGGCCCGTGAGAGAGAGAGCGAGCCTCGATGGGCAGCGGGGCGGGCGGGGTGACGGGGAGCCCCGGGGAGCCCGGCCTTGGGTGCGGAACCCGTTGGGCTCTGAGGGCACGGATGGCTCTGCCCAGCCTGCAGCCGTAACGGCGTTCCTCAGCGTCGGCCCTGTGGCTATTGATTGATCTTGTGGAGTAAGAGTATACGCATTGCAGGTCTCCTCTGAGCAGATTTCAGTAAGAGGCTTGCAAAGGCTTCCTTACCTGAAGGTTACTCCGTGCTTTGGGAGTGCCGTCTCGGCAACATTTCCCCTGCGATGGGATGAGATTTGAGACCCCGCGTTTAATTGGGCTGGAGGCTGGAAGTGTGGCTGTAAAACAGTTTGCACATACGTCGAAGGGAAGTTCTTGATCTTAAATAAAAACAGCCCATCTTGCTGCAGTTTCTCTCTGTGGGATCAGGGAGCTGATGCTGTACTGAAGTCATCTGCCAACCATTAGATATTGGCCATCATTTACCTGTACATGGTCTCTTTGGTACAGCTTGTTCACTATTATCCTTGTGAGATCTCACATGTACCACGCCAGTATGGGGGCACGATTCCATCGACTTGCTAGGCTTCCCCACCATCTGAAATGGTGAATGAAGATGAGGGCCAGAGCCCAGGATAGCAGATACGTACTCGGAAACGAGTGGGAAATGGAGTAGGACAGCTCTGTGTGGTTTGTTGGAGGGTGCAGTTTTTTCCAGGCTGATCTGGAGTGCAGGTCCTGATCTGTTAAACTTCATCATGTGTAACTGAGTTACAGCCTGAGGTCTGCTGCTGCTTCTTGGTATGTGTGGTTGCCTTAGTCCTCGTGACATTATGGCTACTCGAGGTAGGCCTGTTCATAATGCTACATGAAGATGCATTGAATGACAAGCCAGCTCTGGAGAACACCTGGAAATCTGCTGGGACATATTGTTTTCCTTTCTCTGTTGTTAAGAGAAATGTTTGTTTAGAAGTATTTATGGTAACCTTTCAGTTTCATGATGTATTGTCAGTACATCTTCTCCCCTCCCCTCCAAGTACTGCTTCATCTTTGTCACCCCAGTGTTTCAAAGGCCTTGTTACTGAGGTTGCTATCAGTGGAAACAGAATCCTGCTTGGTTCAGTAGAAATGGACTGGAAAGGCTATAGCAGAGCAGGTGTGACCTTACACAAAAGTTAGGTGTGAGCTAGCTGTCCTACCACCTTCCCTGTAGCTGTTTTGAGGGGTACAAAGAGTGTTCTCGGGTTCTGAAGAGGCGTATTTCTGTCCAGCCAGTGCAGAACTCCTAATTTAACTGAATTGATTTTGCAGTTGGTCAAGCTGACCTGTTATTTCTAAGCTTGTTGGGTGAATGTTGCAGTGGGGAAGCAGTAGTTAGCAGCACAGTCGGGTAATGTTTGCGAGAGTGAAGCAGGCGGATGTTTATCAGCAGAGCTGAATGGGGAAGAGGGATGGAGTGAGTTTCTGGAGGAGGAGGCAGAGCATCTAATGGTCGCTGCCCCCGTAGCTACTGACCAGGGAGAGCCTCTGTTGCCTTGGGTCCCTTCTGACTTGGTCATTTCAGAAGGGTATTGATCAAATTAAGCCTTTCTTGAGGGAGCTTTGCTGATCTGTGATTATTTCAGGAAGCTTTCTGGTGCTGTGTCTTAAATCCAAACCACAAACCACTTTCTCACTACCACGGTCTTAGTGCAGATGTTTTTATGATACAAGAGCAACCTTTATGATACAGGGCTAGTGGTTAGTTTATCATCTCCTTAGAGATGAGAAAATCTAAGCCTTCCCTAAAGTGTTATGAGGAGACAATTTGGCAATTTAGGGGGCTGTTTTCTTACTTGTTTTTTTTTTCTCTAAGGATTTATGAGAGTAAGTGACCACCAAGAAGAGATACTTAGCCAGTGCTAGACCTTTCTGTGATGCATAATGCTTAGGAAAGCATTATATACAGCCATCTGTTTGTGCAAACAATTTTAATCTCTTTTTCTGGATGTATCCTACAAAATCATATACTGCTGTGGAATTTGTAATGGGGAGGAGATAGTCTGGGCAAGCAGAGTTTACATTGTGTGTTGGGAAAATGATCATGCCAGTTATCTTCTCCCATATTATTAGACTGCAGATTCTGCTGTCTGTGCCAAGCTATCAGGAAAAATTATCAACAAACTTTTCTAGACTTGAAAATGTGGCTTTGGTTTGAGGTCTTTAATGTTTCTGCAGAATTTCTTGTTTCAGATTATTGCAAATATGATGTGTTTTGTTTTTTTTTTAAAGTAGGACAGAAGTGAGGCTTGTGGACTCCTATTTCTCACAGTAGTTAGAAAGCTTGAAGTTAAATGCACGTCAGACCACAGGACAGTGTCATGTGAACATCTCGAGCAGACTAAATTAGAATTCTGGTATTCTGGGTAAGGTGGTGGTTTTTGCCATGAAAATTAAAGTAACTGATAGCTCACTGGGTCATGGCTATGAAACTGTTCTGCAGAGGAGAAAAAACTTCTGTAGTCATGGACGTTTTCTGAACAAAAGCACTTTGACCGTTTGTCTGAGCCTTCTCTTCTGCTTAGCTGTATTCAGAGAAGTCTCTGAAAATTTGTTTATGATATTAAAGCTCATACATCTTGCAGCATTATTGTTATTGTCAGAGACAGAAGCGATACCTCAAAACATGGGAGAGTTCAGTGAGTTGGAAGCCTTGGTCTTTCAATAAATTTTATTTTGCATTCTGATGTATTTGATCTATACTGATTGACTGACATTGGCTTCAGGAGGGACTAAAACTCCTTAGGAGCCTTGAGAAAGGATTATTAGAAACCTCAGGGCCTTTGAAGAGCTGTCTGTCTGTTCTTTGTTGGCAGCATTAGGTCTCATCTCGCTGGCTTTGTATTCAGATGGAAAACAAGTCGCTGCTACTGTTCCCAGTTGGTTTCTCTGTTTTTTAACTGGTGTCAACAAGTAGAGCCAGAAGCTCCCACTATGCTGAGGTGATGTTGGTTGTACTTGTAAGTAATATTCCCTTTCAAGGACCCGAGTTTATAAATACAACAGCAGATAGAAAGTGAGTGATTTCCACTCTTGCCCTGTAATTAGCAACAGTTAAGAGAACATTTATTAAATGAATGTTTACAGTTAGAGGCTTATGTTTTCTATTTTAGCGACCTGTTTAGTTTAAAACATTTTAAATTTCACTTCAAAAATTAAGGCTTTCTTGCCTTAATCCTATTTGGACTCTTTTGTGGTAGGATATTTTTGTTTTCCTGTTTCCCTGCCAGGCTTTTATCCAAATTGAAATGTGGTCAGTGCATCCTCTGAGGTCTTTGGCTCTTGTGCTGCGGTTGTGGATAATAAAAATCACGACTAGTTCCTAATCGGTCATTTGCATGGGCGTGAGTTGCAGGTGGATAGAAAAACCTCTGTGTACAATAAAATCAGATCTAGGCAGCTGGTTCAGTGTAGAACAGGAAGCTCTGTAAGTGGTGATGATTTTTTTTTCCCTAGGTAAAATATAATTTAATAAACCCCATCGAATTCCTAGAGCTGTTGGTTTGAATGCAATGTTTAGAGAATTAGCATTAATAGTGCAGGTTCAACTCATAGGCACCTGAAAAGGTATAAACATTGCTCCCAGTGTGTGAAGGTTGAGCTTCCAGAGCACAAATCACATGTGCTCCTTAGCTGTGGCACAGAATTCAAGGTAGAGGTACAAAATCGTGGTATGAATTTGAACCACCTCATTTTCTTCAGCTAGGAAACTGAGGTTGATGTTATAAGCTTCCCGTGCCCTTACCCCATCCCTCTTCTTGGACAGATTAATCCCCTGTATTTTGTTACAGCTTAGTTTCTTTGTCCCAGTAATGGAAGTCTTGGAATCCCACACTGTAGATAAGAAGAGCTCTGCACTACGAAGAGACTCAGCACTTGAGCACAACTCCTGTTCAGTTTCATCCTGTTTGTACCTGGTCACTGTCACTTTTGGATAAAACTCTCTATATTAGAAAACCCAATTAAATATTAGATTTTTCCATTGCCACTGATTATTTCAAGGTGTTTATGTACAAAGTTATTATTTTCTGATAGCACATTGAGGCACAGATCTGCCTTGCAGCTGGTGAGTCTAGGGCAGGAGCAGAGCACGTGTTCTGATCGGGCCACGTTACACCCTTTCTTACTAAACTTTACTTTCAGGGTGGAGAGGGCATATTTTATTGTGTAGATCTTGGCTGAGCTACATTTTTCTGTGGTTAATTGCTACACAGACTTGTTCTCTTAATGCTATTGCTTGAAATGTTATCAGAAAAGTACTAAATTATGAATAGTCAAGGTAAGTCACGGTGTAGAGTTTTTATTGTCTCACTGAAAGGCATGCTTGTGTTCTTTTACATCAAGACAAAGACAATTAGAAGATGTACAGCAATCAAAATTTTTGTCAGATGTTCAGGAAGGGAGTGAGTGACTTTACTCATTTCATTGAGTGCAGTTCACTTGAATTGACAGAGACTAATTCTCTTTTTATGCAGTGTCTTGGTTTTCCATGCAGTCTCCAAGATGGATTTTAGAAATTAATATTTTATGTTTACTGCTACTAGATTGAGCATCTAGCTTTCAAACTCTTACTGAGTTCATCCAGTGTATTTTACCAGTTAATTCTTAGGAATTTGTTTTGACATAAATCATCTCGATCTAGCTCTAAGGATGTGTAGCATGGCTAAAGGACACTATATATAGAAGTCATTAGCCAGGAGAAAAAAATCTTTTCAGCTGCAGCTCTTTGTAGCTGAGTTGTATCTGAATCTCCAGTTAGTAGGTGCCAGATCCCCCTGAAGCCAAATGACCTTCTGCCCACTTGTAAGAAGATAATGGAAGTCCTCAGAAAGGACTTTGAGAAGTTAATTTAATTTTATTATGTTTGCATGATTCTGGTTGTCTCAAGATGATAGCTTTTGATTAAAGTTTACATACTAGCCCCACTGCCCTGCCTACATATTCATTTTCATTAATTCTTCTAGACAGCAGTAAAGAAGTTGCTGCATTGCCTTCTTCAGCATGTGTTGCACTCAGTGAAACATCCTTTCTCTGAGGTCCCTTCCTTGCTCCACAGAAGTGTCTGCAGTACTTCCAGTGGGTATTTGTACAATGGTACTTTAGAAACCAGTGCTCAATGCAAGCACCACACCTGGCACCAATCCCTTTGATGCTCAGCATCAGTATCTGTAAATAAACCAGTTCAGATGGGTGGCTTGTGCTCACCTTGCAGATGTGTGTTCTGCTCAGCAGTAAGGGCTCCAGCATGAGCTCAGCTTGCTACATGGAGAAGGAGAGGGGTGCTTAGCTGTCTTTTAAATTATTTTGGCCCCTGAAAGCTTTGTGGAAGTCAGCTTGATGTCTTCTGCCAGGGTAGCTTCCCCCAGCTGGCGGGATGAAATGCTGGTTGGGCTTTACAGCAGATTCCAGTGAGGCGCTTACAGATAGTGTGAATATTGTATTTCAAGGAAACTGGTGTAGTTTATCCCAGTGAAACAGCAAGAGATTAACAGCTCAGGGCACTTGGTTAGTGTCAGGCTTGGAGTAGGATGACTGGTTTGAAATGAACAGTCTGGCTTTGAACAACTTTATAGATTGGAGGAGTTTTGTGACCATTAAAGAGGAAAAAAAAGTGAAAGGATGTTTTTCGGTTCACCATTCAATAATAATATTTCAGACAGCTGAGGTCAGAGTAATACTTGGTTCAGGGGAAGCCATAATGTGTAGCTCATACATGTGATGTGCATTGCCTTTCAAATGCTAATCTGGGAATTTCTTATGGTATGTGGCTCACTGGAGCCCGGGAGATGACCAGTACGGATAACAGCCCCTTCCTGGAGACTCAGCAGCTGGTTTGGTCTTTTAAAATCCACTGATATTTAGCTTTCATAAGCACAAAGGGGTTTAAGCTTCATGTTTTAAAATCTGGTGATGTTTTAGCCTTCCTAAACACAACAGGGTTTAAGCTTTATGATTTTATTGTCTGCAGCACAATAGAAGAACATGAGTTGGCTGTTAGCCGGGCCTGTTGTTTGAAGGCTCGCTAGACATTGCATGCTCCTACGTGGCTGTGGTACCTCTGCACCCTGCAGCAGTGGGACTCATTACCTCTCATTAGGAGGTTTCTCAGTGCTTAGATTGTATCTTTTATCTTTGCAATCTACCTTCAGAAGTGTTAGGAGCGGAGATGGAGTTTATTTCTGTCAGAGTTGTACTGGTATTTTGCAAGATGAATGGGTGACAGGGCTGTGGTATGTCCAGTCGAGGTGTAGCTGCCCCAGACACACTGACAGGGGTGATGGTTTTAAAATAGAGGGAGGGAGATTTAGATTGGATATTAGGAAAAAAGTTCTCCACTGTAGGAGTGGTGGAGCACTGGAACAGGTTGTCCAGAGAGGTGGTGGATGCCCCTGGATCCCTGGAGACGTTCAAGGCCAGGTTGGATGAGGCCCTGAGCAACGTGATCTAGTTGGGGGTGTCCCTGCTTCTTGCAGGGGGTTGGACTAGATGACCTCTGGGAGTCCCTTCCAACTCCAGCTATTCTATGATTCTATGACAGAGACAACTGCATCCCCCCTGCACTCCTAACAGCCTGTTAGTGACACGCTCTTCTTTACACCAGCTTTGAACAGAGAGACATGCTTCAATCTGGCTGCTACCTGCCCTTCCCTTCTGAGGAAGGGACAGTGTGTTTAGTCCCTCTGAGCATGACAAAGTTTGTTTTAAAACACAGTCCCTCAGAGGATGCTGCAGCCGTGTACTTGTCTGGGAACAGCGGCGTGGCTGACATTTAGCTGGATGCTGAAAACGTGCCCGTGTGGGTGTGTTGAGGCAGTAAAGACAGAACTGCCATGTGGAGTAAAACCACACAGAGGCAATTAAACACTGTTTGCATTGAAATCGTTGGTTGTGAGTTCTCCTTGATGCATTATTATGTGTGAAGATAGTGCACCCTGCTTAGCAGTTTGTTGCTGCTAACCAGTAAAAGATGAAAGCATATTGGGAAGAGTATTGTGGTTTCCTATAGGAGTTCTCTACCTCTAGGTTTAATTATCTGTTCAAGTGTCCTTTTATCTCCAGATGGTTTTTGGTTTGGGTTTTTATTTTTTTTTTTATTCCCTTGGGTAAGCATAGGAGAGACATGAATCCATTTTAGTGTGCTGGAGAGGCAGGATTCAGAAGCCTGGGTTAGCCTCACATCTCTGCCTCTCTTGACAGTCTGCTCCTATAATTCTTCAGAAAGGTGAAATAACAGGACTCAGCTGTGTAGTGGAGTATATACTAGCTGTAGTATGTAATTTGCTATGATTGCACAGGCATTTATTTCAGAAGTTGTATGTACTTGATCCGACAAAGGCTGAAATCTGGGTGATGCCACTTACTGAATACTGTTGGTACATATGTTGGTATCTCCAGCAAAGGTTTTCTTATCTTTCACCACACACCATTTGCTCAGGATGGCTTGGTTTTGCATGTAAGGAACACTTGTAAAGCCCTCTAGATGAATGTTTTCCCTAAGGTCTAAGCAGCAAGATACATCAAGCCTTCCAGAATTAGATCTGTGGAAACATTATGGATTTAAGAAACAAGTGTATGTGGTAGCCTAAGAGGGTTTTATAAGTAGACATTGCCCAGACAATTGCAGTGAAAGGGATGCTTATCTGGTGTGGATCCTAAGCATGAAGAGAGCTAGACCAAGAAACAACACTATATTTAATTGTCAAGAAGAATTAATTGTTAGCACCACATACATGGTTTTATGGACTACAAGCTGTATTTATCTATGGAGAGCATAGCATAAAGATAAATATCTAATAATTGAGGGGCTCTCACATTGGATTATCACATAGTAGATGATATCCTAGATGATTACATGCAATATTCTCCTGCATCTTTTGTGATGCCATAGAAAAACCTCTTTTTTCAAGCTGACAAGGGAAGATACTGCATCTCTTTGCAGCAGAGGAAGTTGATGATCTTAAGGGCCTTTTCCAACCCAAACAATTCTGTGATTCTGAGAAGACTGGTCACCTTAAACGTGCTCAGACAGTCTCTTTATAGATTGATTCTTCTGTGCATCACTGAAGAATGCTTTCATGGGTCATCTTCAAGTGGAGTTTTCCAGCCTCTTAAATCAATTACTAAAAGATTGATCTAAAAAGTAGTCAGTATTTCACTCCAATTCCTAGACATTCTATTAGAAGACAGGAAAAGCCTGAGATTTTGGTTCCTTCTTCCAGTTGTGCTTGAATTTCTGTCTGCAGTTACACTGGTGCTGCATTAAAGACTACACAGTCCAGGTCCTGAAACCCAGAAGGACCTGGAACGCTTGTGTTGTGTCTTTGTGGACAAGTTGCCTCCTTTCCCTGGGATGCCACATGAAGGACTGGTGCAACAGATACCTAAAGTTCTGGGACAGAAACAGCTGTCACTCCCATGTTTACTTCCTTAGGCCTTGTGTAAAATTAGTTAAATTTAACCCTTTCCACCAGTTCTCTTACAGAAACCTGGCTCAGGTTTGGAACAATGAAAGGGGAAAATACTGAAATGTGTATTATAAAGCCTTAAAAAAAAGGAAGTTATCATCATGTTCCAAACATTCTGACTTTGTGTTTTGTTTTCCTTCCAGTTAACAAACATAAGCCATGGATTGAATCAACCTATCATGGGATAGTTACAGAAAATGACAACACGGTGCTCCTGGACCCCCCGTTAATAGCCCTGGACAAAGACGCTCCTCTGCGTTTTGCAGGTAAAGAATTTGTCTGCATTTCTGTTTTAGGAAGTGGAAATGCTTTCTTGATGACAAACTGTGTATTACTCAGTGTGTTTTCCCTAACAACAGCATAACATTTCAAAGCTTTTAGACCCTAGGACGTGTTTGTGCGTGGACCGGAGATTTATTTCATATTTACAGCCATAAGTGTGCAGCTGTATCCAAATATCCTGACCAGAGAGTACTCTATATTGCAGGTATTCTATTCTGCTTTCAGTTTCACCTGTATATGTCAATTTTTCTGTTTTGTTGGGGGCTTTTTTGGTTGGTTTTGCTTTGTGTAGCTTCTAACCTTTGTCTCGATCCTCTGGATTCCACATTTCACAGCGTTCAGTCTGGGAGTTCTGAAATAATTGTTTTCTTATCCTGAAGAGAGTTTTTTGTTTCTTGTGGTTTGGTTTGTGTATAAATAGAGAACAGTAGTAGAATTAAGATTGCATTTCTTCCCTATGGTATTTGGACCAAGAATTTCTGTAGAAACCTAGAATTTGTGTGATAAACTTCCTTAGTGGATTGTAAAAGGGGCGGCTGCTTCTACCAGAAGAAAAGGCTGTTTCTCCTCTGATAATACAGAGAATGATACACAGGCCATTTGTAAAACTTTCCTCACTTTCAATATGGAACAGTTTCCTTACAAACTTGCACAGGAGTTGTTGGGAGTTTTTTTTCCTGAAAAATACTGTTAATTGCATACTGTATTCATTAATTAGATGCAGTATTATATTAGATTCAGGAGTTTTTTTCCTGAAAAATACTGTCAGTAGCATACTGTATTCATTAATTAGGTGCAGTATTATGGAAAGTACTTTCTTGGTTTGACAGAATATTAGAAAACTCTGTTTGAAGAATGTCATTGAGCATTTGAATTAGTTGAGGTGGATGCCAAGCTTAAATTAGGTATTTGCAGATGCTTATCCAATCAAGTAAAATGATAGAGTTAAGGATCCTAGTGAAATACTCAGAGGATGTGACCAGCCATTGTGGGAACATCACTTAGCCTGGCTTCAAGGAGGAAGTGGTAGGAAAAGAGTAATTAAATTAACAGCTCCTTGAAATGTTCAGCTTGCCAACTCCATTGTGTGCTACAGTATTATGGCAACTAGGTCACAAGTTCTTAAAGTGGTACTTAAAATAACAGTTTTGTTGCATTGTCATAGGGCTGTAATTATCTCCAAGGCTGCCTTAGAAATTCAGGAATTGCAGAGATAAGACGAAGCTCAGAAATCCAAACTTTATCCTGCACTGGATCCACATGGCATAGGCTCTTCAGTGATCTTAGCTGGAAATAAAACTGCTCTCTGTGAACAAAAAACCTTTTCATTTCCAGATGAAGAAGCTTTTGTTGGGATACACACAATCTGTTAAGTAAAAAGAGATGGGAAGGCTGGCTTGCGTGCTTGGTGATGAGGAGAATGTGAATCATCTCTCACAGTTCTTAAGTAATTTAAATGTAGGCACTGGGTAGTTTGACAGCGTTGGACAGATTTTGAACATGGCTATTTTATGACACTTGGTGGATAGTAAATTTTCTGGAGTGCTGGATATCATGAAGCTTTAAGAAAGTATTGGTGGGATATCTTCAAATATTGTCAGTTTTGCAGAGGAAACTCCGGTGTCAAAGCGTCTCCTCAAATGAGACCACTTTTCCATTGTCTTGATATAAATTGTGTAAACCTGCTTGAATGTAATGAACATTTTTACCAACTGGAAGTAGGCACTATTAAATATTTATATAAACATGGTAATTTTTTTTTTAAAACCAAACAGTTCTTTAGCTGCAGCAGTAAAACAATGAATTTAAAATAGTCATTTTAAATTCTGAGTGAGCTGCACTAAGAGAGATTTTCCAGATTTGAATTGTGTAAATTTTGAATGGCTGTGCTGTGGGAACTGAGGCAAGTATTTGCCCACCATTAGATGGAACAATACTTGGATCTGTCTTCCAGATGCCAAATGTGGGAGAAGTGTTGAGTCAGCATTACCAGCTCTAGTTGGTGGTGCTGTAGTCATGTCCTCAAGGGAGAATAGCGTCGTTATTGTCCAGCAGCTTCTCTGGGGGTGTTAAAGTGTGAGAAGCCTGTTAGATCAGTGACATGTTTTCACAGCAAAACAAAGCATTTTCAGGATTAAATGGCTATTTCAGCCCTAGCTGGGATATTCCTACTTAGAAATCAAGTTTATTTGTGCTTCAAAAGGTTGGGTATTTTAATTAGCTGTGCTCCCTTAGATGAGCTGTGAAACTTCCAAGCTGTGTGCAGGTTTAAAATATTTAGAATTTTTTAATGGCAGGGGGCTGGAACTAGATGGTCTTTGAGGTCCCTTCCAACCCAGCCTGTGACTCTGTAAATAGAGCTATTTTGCCTTATTTCAATTTTGAGCATGTTGAAACATCTCAAAACTACTTCATTAAATGCTCTTTGGGATATGAACTGCGGGGCAAGTAAAAGTGATGTTTTACTGCTTTGATCACTCCATGCAGTGTGCAGGATCCTAACATTCAGGTGTGCAAGAGTAAGTGGGGTCTTACAGATATTTCTGGAGTGATTTGTATGGTTTTACATCTGAAATGACACACTCTTGAAGCCTGGTTCCAGATCTGCTGGAGAAGACAAGTGACCATTCTCCTTCCTCAGTGAAACCACTCTGCATCACAAACAGAGTCATGTTGGAGTTAGATCCCAAATGGCTTTGCTGAAGAAATAAAGGACAGCTATGTTTGCTGTTGTGCATGAATTTGTGTCTGAAGTCAGTTTGGCTGAAGCTCTCAGGGTGGATTTCCCCTTTGCTGTGGAGAAGGGAACCAGATTCTTATCAAGTTTGAAGCAAGCACTGTTATATCTGATGCAATCACATAGTGGAATGTGTTTTGTTATGAGTGCCACACAGGGTCTTGCTAGCAAGACCTTTGGAAGGTTTCCTTGGTGGAAGGAAATGCTTCCTTGGCCTTTTGATGCTTTAATCCCTCTTCCCCCACCACTGAAAAAAACCCCACTGCTCAGCCACAATACTTTTATTTTCCCCTTACTAATGTCGGATGCAAGAAATATTTTTGTGGGGGTTAGGAATTTCTTGACTTAGACCATGAACATGCATAGAGCTTTGAAAATGATCCTGCAGAATCTTGGTGTTTTTAACAAAAATCCACAAAGCCAAACAAAAATCCATGGAGTCTTTCAGCCTCTTCCTGGACCTCTGTGGGGTTGATGTCTGGGGGTTGGCGAGTGCCAATGCCGTGATGTCCTGTCTGTGGTAAGCCAGCGCCCGGCAGCACCATGGGCATGAGGTGGTGCATTGCAAAGGTGAATGACACTGTGAAATCAAACAGATCACAGACTGTTAGGAGTTGGAAGGGACCTCAAGAGATCATCTAGTCCACCCCCTCTGCCTGAGCAGGATCACCTCGATTAAAACGTGCGGGAACACATCCAGATTGGTCTGGAATGTCTCCAGAGAAGGAGACTCCACAACCTCTCTGGGCAGCCTGTTCCATGGCTCATGTCACCCTCATGGTGAAAAAGTTCTTCCTTATATTCAGATATAACTTCCTATGTTCCAGCTTGGAACCATTGTCCCTTGTCCTGTCACTGGCCATCACTGAGAAGAGCCTGGCTCCATCTTCCTGACACTCACCCTTTGCATATTTATAAACATTAATGAGGTCACCCCTCAGTCTCCTCTTCTCCAGG
>VXBZ01003434.1:66736-92594 GCA_013399135.1 Heliornis fulica
CTGGAGCACCTTTCCTACGAGGACAGGCTGAGAGAGTTGGGGCTGTTCAGCCTGGAGAAGAGGAGGCTCCGGGGAGACCTTCTAGCGCTCTGCCAGGACCTCAAGGGGGCCTACAAGAAAGATGGGGAGAGGCTGTTCAGTAGGGCCTGTTGTGACAGGACAAGGGGTGATGGTTTCAAAATAGAGGGAGGGAGATTTTGATTGGAGATTAGGAAAAAGTTCTTTCCTGTGAGAGTGGTGGAGCACTGGAACAGGTTGCCCAGGGAGGTGGTGGATGCCCCTGGATCCCTGGAGACGTTCAAGGCCAGGTTGGATGAGGCCCTGAGCAACCTGATCTAGTTGGGGGTGTCCCTGCTTCTTGCAGGGGGGTTGGACTGGATGACCTCTGGGAGTCACTTCCAACTCTAATCATTCCATGATTGTATGATCACAACAGTACAGAAAGAGGGGGGAAAATTGATGAAAACTTAGTTATGCCAGAGCCTCGCTGTCACTTGGTGGTGCTGCAATAGAAAGGAGAAATAGAGAATGCCTTTAGGATGCAGGATTATGGTGTGTTTTCTGGCTAACCCAAGTTCCACAAACCTGTGAGATGAAATGGGTTTTCGATTGTAATTACAGCAGAGTGAAACACTGTAAAGCTCTAGTTACAGTTTATACAACCAGACGCTTTCCAATATATCAAATATAAACTAATTTACAGATTGATCATCATTCTGCTCTAGGATTAGAAGAGTTAGAAATGTGTTTCAGTAACACAACTCGAGGATGAAATGAGAAGAAGTATGAAGCACATATGACATAGCACAAAACCACAGGGAGTGTGCTGTGGGACTGAGCTTAATGGCAATAAAACATATGGACTGCCAGGAACTCTGTAATCATGGAAGAGCCCTGCCTGTGCTATATAGATTCGTGCATTTCATAACTGCCATGGCAATTAATACCATCCTTGTATAGGAATATCAATCTGTAAACAGTTTTATTTGTCTTGAAACAGCTCTGTAACATATTTAGGAGAAAGGAAGGAAAGCTTTAATCTTTAAGATTGTTCAGCCTGGAGAAGAGGAGGCTCCGGGGAGACCTTCTAGCGCTCTGCCAGGACCTCAAGGGGGCCTACAAGAAAGATGGGGAGAGGCTGTTCAGTAGGGCCTGTTGTGACAGGACAAGGGGTGATGGGTTTAAATAGAGGGAGGGAGATTTAGATTGGATATTAGAAAAATGTTCTTCTTTCGCTTCTAACCCTAATCATTCTATGATTCTATGATATTTTGTACTAGTGAATTATTCCTTTTTGCTGCTTTTCATTGTAGAGACACTTTGACAAAGGGAGCTTAACAAGCCTGTTAAGGTGGGAGCTCTGCATTTGCTTACTCAGAGTGCTGATCTCCTAAGTAACACCACAGATTTTAGGCATTGTAACTTTCTCAGTCACAAGAACCTTGTCCGTGTGGTAACAAATGGCCTTTTCATTAATCTTGTTAGCGTGAAGTGGAAAATATGATTGTATCAGGTCAGTTATTTGAGAAACATCTGGCAGGAATTGAGCTGCAGCACACCTTGAGCAGCAGCTTTACACTTTACCCAGGGACCTGGAGATATGGATATTTACCCAAGAGCTTATTTATATATCTCACCCTCAGGAGCCAAAAATCTAATGGCTGAACTTGTAGCGGCCAGACTGATGTCGGTGCCAGAGGAAGGGTCGCTTGAGACCGGCTGGTTTTTAAACAGCCTCCCCTCTGCCAAGTGGGTAATTGCTGTGCTAATAAATACACCTTTCCCTCTTCTCTCCACTGCTGGGCTTCCTCAGCTTTAATGTTCCCTTCCAGATCACTTGTGCTCTGTCAGCTTAGTGTTTCACGCGTGCTGAGGTGGGATCGCTGAAGGGAGCCAGGGAGGTGGGTGTCCTGGAGTAAGGGATGTGGGGTATTTATTAGAAGCTTGTAGTTGGGATGTCACTTCTGGCTGATCCGTGGTGCCAGCCACAAATTTAAGCTGTGCAACATTTCATGTTGCCACAACACATTAAGATCCCGGGTTATATTTATATCCTGTGCAAGAACAGACTGAAATCAATTATGTGGGTTCCACAAGAGGGAGAATACTGGAGGAAAATAGAGAGCTGGTGATAAATCTAGGGATTACCTGAAGTGAATTTCATGGAAAACTTCATGAGAGCTGTTTCAGAAACTGGTTTTTAAAATAAAGGGCTACAAATCATCATATGTTATAGGGTATCTTTTCCTTAATGATATTTCTGCTTCAGTATTACACTGTAAATTTGCCTTTTGAAGGAAAATATTTCTCTGTAATGCCTCATCTCTGTTTAAGGCCGCTCTAGGATGGAGACTCAAATAACTGTTGCTGCAGGTTGTTTATAATCCATGAGAGTTTAACAAGACATGTGCTAGAAGTGATTTTCGGGGTAGAGGTCTGCTGTGTTCTGCTGAATTCAGGTCAGGGATGGTGGTAACAAGGAAAAAAATAATTTGTGTGTTTGATGATATGTAAAAGGTGGTAGTTTGGAGTTTTAACAAATTCTGGTTTCCAGGGGAGTGAAGAACAGGGCTGACTGTCCTGTGTCACCATGCTTCAGAAGCAGAATGAAGTGATAGAAGCACTAGGTCACTTGTTTAACCTGGAAGAGCAATATGCTGCCAGCAAACTCTGTAACTCCCCCCCCACATTCTTACATTACAGCTTTTATATTCATTAGAATCACAGTTAAATGTGTATATTTTAAAATCATGAATTCCAGCAATGTAGGATTTAAATTCTGCAAAAGCTAGGTGTTGTATGGCTTGGATAAAAATTCGTGTGGAAGCACAATAATCCCACAACCATTTAAAATTAACTCTTTTTTTTTCTGGAACTCAAAAGGAGAATATGAAGTTTTTTAATTGTAGAAACAGGGTGGTTTCAGTATAATATGTAAAAGCTTGCTTAAATGATTATGTCTTTTTTAAATAGAATAGCACAAATAAATTCTGATGAATTCTACTTTACAGATAGTTCTTCAACCTGGAGTTTTGAAAATCTCTTGTTTAGCAGTTGGTTGTATTAAAAAAAAGGGAAAAATAAAAGATGATAACCTTCATAAATACTTGAACATTCTACAAACAACAACCTGGAGTTCAGAGATTACATCACATTTAACATAACTAAAACTCTAAAAGTTTTAACAGTTACAGCAAATCACCGCTGGGATTTTAAAATACGATTTTTCCAGAGTTTTTCTGTGTAATGTGTGCATCTTTGCCTTTTCCTTATTTGCTCCCTTTCAACCTTTCCTGTTACTGACTTGGGTTTATCTTTTCTCCCTTTAGAGAGTTTTGAGGTGACAGTCACCAAAGAAGGTGATGAAGGGTTCTTTCTATCCCTTTTATGAATATTAACATACTAACTTTGGTTATGAAATGGGGAATCAGCACTTAAACAGAAGATCCTGTCATGCTCTTTTTGTCCCATTTATTCTCCCAGTTTTTTTCTATTTTGAAATATATCAATTAAAAACTGTTATGTAACCAAACCCTTGGTTAGAAATATCTGTAAATCAGACATCCATTTGAACCTTTGGGGTTATCATGTGTTGGGTGGACGCTGAAGAGACTGATTTTGGGGGGAATCAGAGGGTTTTGGAGTTTTCACCAGGAGATTCTTTGTGACATATGAATTTTTTCATATGCTTTGTGAAGTAACATTTAACTGCTGAAGCATTGAAACACCTTCCCTGCAGTCCACTTCCTTCAGCAGTTTAAACTCCAAATGAAAGAATTTTTTTTTAATACCTCTAGACATGCTTGCAGCAGGATTGTATTCTTGGAACTGCAACACCTCCACAACTGTGACAGCAAAGTAGTGGTTTATGTTGTTGTAAGAACATCACCTTCAGAACTATATGCAGGTAAAAAACCACAGGGTAGGTGCTGAAGCTGGTGCTGGCACAGCTCGGCGCGCGAGTCTCGCTCCGCACACGTGCTGGCACATAGCTCCAGCCATGCCAGCAAGGGCCCTTGAGTGTAACCTGGGGCTGAGATGTGTTTCTAAATGATCTATGAGAGGTTTCTCTTGCAAGCTTGTTAGGACAAAGAGTATAATTAGAAATGAAACCTTACTAAATCGTTCCACGCTAGAGCTTCCTCGGCTAATCCTTGGTCTGTTAGTGGATAGCTGTTGAAATGGATGCCTGAGAAGTTGGTATTTCTACCTTGCTCATTCAGTAGTTTCTTTTGATTCCCTAATTTTAGCCAGGTACATTGCACAGGAAGACTTTCTTCTTTTGATCTGTTGACAGAATTTCTGTAATTATGGTGCTGAACCTGTACTTGAAGCTTTTTCATCCCGTGACTTGTAACTGTGCATTTTAACCTTCCGCTCTGGTCAAAACAAACCAGCTGCCCGGCTATTCCCAGTAGCTTGGCATAGAAGATATTACCAGTGGCCTTGGCTGTATGCTCACATAAGATCTACTCTTACCCTAGAGCTATCTCAAGTACTCCTGTGAAATGCCTGTCTACATTTCTCTTTTTCTCTTTTGTATTCCTGCATGAATGGATGCAAAGTAAACAAGTTGCTTGGAAGGCAGACGTATGCTTCTTTTTTACTAAAGTTCCCAGAAATCACCCATTTTAAAGCACAGTGCTCTTGCTTTGTCCACAGACCCTCACAAACCCTTGGCTGCAAAATATTCTGTCATTTTGTTTTAAAAAGACCTGTAATCATTTGGACTGGTTCTAACCTCTCTTACTTTGAATCTGTAGGTGAGATTTGCGGATTTAAAATTCACGGGCAGAACGTTCCCTTTGAAGCAGTGGTAGTGGATAAATCCACTGGTGAGGGAATAATACGCTCCAAAGAGAAGCTGGACTGTGAGCTACAGAAGGACTACACGTTCACCATACAGGCCTATGACTGTGGGAAGGGACCAGATGGAGCAAATGCAAAGAAATCCCACAAGTAAGTAAATCTGCGGTAGGCTGAGGGGAAGTTCGGTTTCAAGGCGTCTCCTGGTTGTGGTGATTTATGGGCTGTGTGTTTAGAGTAATGTAAACCAAGTGTTAATACTGGAGGACTTGAATGGTTATAGAAATAGCAACAAAATGAAAATGCTGTTGTTTTGACACCTCTTTAGCTGTAATTTAAATGATGCTGCTTTATCCCTTGAGGTCTCTGAATTTACATTAGAAAATAGTTCGGGGATAGAAGCAGAAAACCTGTTGATCCGGTTAAAGTCTGGCTTGATTTGATACTCAGAGTTTGCATGGGCTGCCAAGCCTGGGCATTGTTTTAGAATTCAGTTTTCTAAACCCAAAAAACAGTGGTTTGAGAAGTCCCTCTGTAGTAAACTTGACAAAATGGAAAAGAATACATGTTGCCATCCTTTCTAGACAGCCTCACCAAGAAAAGCGGGGTTAATAGCATAAGGTTCATCTTTGCTGAGATTAAAGAAGAGGAACAAAGCGATCTGCAGCCAATCTTTATCTAAAAGAAAAACCACAATGTAAAAAGCTCTCTGGAAAATCCACTTGAAAACAGCACCGTGGTGTAAACGTCTGCAGAACATGTGGAAGATTTACTGCTTGTGGGAAGCAAAGAACAGAGTGAATACGGTGAGGAGTAGATCAGCAACCATCATCTCAGTGACAGATACAGCCTTGTTACTCTGCAGTGTATGCTTCAGATAGGCAGCAGAAAGTTATCTCCTTAGGGATTGTGCTTATGGAAGATACATATGCCCTTAAACTCTGTTTGATGTTCAGTTTGTCTTTTGAAGAAAGATTTCAAAGAGAAAGATGGCAACAAATGTTGTGGTGGGTTGGATGGAATTTCATTCTTTGTTGGGTTTGATGGTGTATGGTTCCTCCTCTGCACATATACAACTCACTGTTTATTCCTACCTGTGTTGGTTAATAGAGACAGAAACTTTCTTCTGCTGGCTGTAGTAAAAATAACAGTTATCCACATTCATGGCTCTGTACTGACCAGCTCTAGCAACTGCTCTGCAGCTCTTCCCACAGCAGAATGGTGGGTTTCCAGGGCCTGTGCCTACAAACCACTGTTGAAATTTCCCTGCCCCATGCCTGACTGTGTGCTGCTTTTTGTGGCTTTAAACCATCTTGGAGTTTAGCTCTTGGAATCAGGAATATGAAGCGTGTTTAGTGCAGAAGACCATTTTTTTGTGGCATTTGTTTAGCACCTGGGATAAAGTAAAACCTTAGAGAGCTCTTTCTTTTTTTTTTTGCAGCAAGCACTAGAAAACTTTTGCTTTTGTGGAAAGACTGTAATGATTGGATTCTTTATTAGTTTACATACCAGCTACTTCTCATTATTTGCTTTTCTCATTGGTCACTGACAGGAAAGTCAACACTTTCCTATTCTGTATATACCAGCAATTGTTGACAGGCATAAAAGAGCAGAGTCTAAGATCCATTCTGGTTAGGATTGTCTGGCAAGCTATATGATGTGTTAAAAGTGTATCTTCCACTTAAATTTTCTGAGCTCTTACTCCTACATCATAGGAATAAGCCAGTTTTCATTGCCTTACAGAGCTCAGGACTTGATTACCAAAAGAAAGCTAATCAAACACACTTGACTGAGCTCGTAGTCTGCAACCAGACTTCAGTGTCATTCTTGTTCACATGAAATAAAAATTGGGTGTTTATATCAAATACTCTGATGGCAGGGGAAGAACTTGAAGAACTGGTTAAGAAGAGCTTTAACAGAAGTCAAAGCCTCTTTTGTCACAGCTGTATTTTATTGTATTTCTGTAAAATGGCAGCAAGTCACTGGTTGCAGTGCAAGGGTTTGAATTTTATTTGCACATAAAACAGCAATAGTAAGAGATAACCTAAATACACTGAATTATATAGCAGTGTGCTGGAAAAAGATTCACTGCTCTCCTAGTTAAGGTGGTAGAGATTGATGGTTTGATTAGTCATCGGTCATGTCTTCCTGGGAGTGTAAATTCTGATGGATCTGTAAAAGAGGGAGCTGCTTTATTAGGCTGTTTGCAGGAACAGGAGGTTGACAAGATGCTGAAAGCTGACCTCTGTGTTTTGTTTTCCAGAGCAACAGTGCACATTCAGGTGAATGATGTCAATGAATATGCTCCTGTATTCAAAGAGAAGTCATACAAGGCATCTGTTATTGAAGGGAAGAGGTACGACAACATCCTGAAGGTGGAGGCAGTGGATGCGGATTGCTCACCTCAGTTCAGCCAGATCTGCAGTTATGAAATTGTGACTCCAGATGTACCTTTTGCTATTGACAAAGATGGTGAGTGCACAATGTGAGATGGACTGGGAATTACTGTAATTTGCTGTCCTAAGAACACAACTTCAAACTGGTGGGCATAAAACAGTTTCGACAGGGTTTTAACCCTTCCCTGTGGAGTAGTTAAGTGGATGTGTTCATTTGAGCAGTTGGAATTGATCATGAAAAGTGAAATGTCTTTCAATGCCAGTACCATGTGCTATCTACTGATGAAAGGAGCAGATGGGCTGTTGCATGTGTGGTGTTTCTTGCAAAATGCTTTCCAAAATAAAGGAAATATTGGAGCTGTATTATGTTTTAAACCAGATCGTGGTAAGCTTTTATCCCCCCCCCCAGTTTTCTATTTTGTATTAAGAGACCTTTTGCTAATTAGCTTTCAGAAGTGGGGTTCCATGTGTATGCTTTCAACATCTGAGATGCTCCATGCAGCTCTGGAGGTTGTGGTAAAATGGTTGTTGGTTTTGAAGTGTAGCCATTTCTTCAGGTCTTTTCTGCTGGATGTCTGTGGACCTTTGAAAACCTGTACACTAATTCCAGGGGTTTAAACAAGCTGATTAAGCCAAGTGAGACTGTTTTTAGTGGGCTTTAGTATGAGCTTTGGGGGGAGGATTTACATTGCCATTGGATAGTTTTCACGTGTAAATTTCAAAAACTGTAGAGAATCTTGGCACATGCCAAATAACTTAAGTCTGTTCCCACATAGGAAGGGTTTCATATTGAGTCCTGTGATACACTGCTAAAAGCCTGACAGGTATCTACCTGCTGTTGTGTGTATGTGCACTTGCTCTCTGTATTTAAGCAGTGTTAAGGATCTGGGTCTGATGTCTGACATTAAGAACTCAATTAGTGAAGAGCTGATGCACTTGCTGGTGTGTCTACTAAAGTCTTGGTACCTGTATGAAGTATGTAGATAGTACCTGTGTGCATTTAACATGCAGTGACCGTGAGAAATGAGTCAATACTGACATCTGATTGTTGCTTTTCTCCCCCCTCCAATTGTCAGGTTATATAAAAAACACTGAGAAGTTGAACTATGGTAAAGAACATCAGTATAAGCTGACAGTAACGGCGTATGACTGTGGGAAGAAGAGAGCTGCTGAGGATGTGTTGGTTAAAATTAGCATTAAGCCTACATGCAAGCCTGGCTGGCAAGGTTGGTTTGATCTCCTTCCTATCTGCTTTTAGTGTTGCAACCTTTGCTTAAATGTGACTTCTAATTTTATTTCTTTGAACAAATCCACAGGTTGGAGCAAAAGAATAGAGTATGAGCCTGGTACTGGTTCTTTAGCTCTCTTCCCCAGTATGCGTTTGGAGACGTGTGATGAGCCGATAACCTCCATCGAAGCAACGGTTGAGCTGGAAACGAACCATATTGGTAAAGGCTGTGACAGAGACACCTACTCTGAGAAATCCATTCACAGACTCTGTGGTAAGGATGCTTTTGTTAGAAAAAAATGCTCTTCCTTATTAGTTTTTCTTTGAATATTATGTTAGCCCACAAATCAACAAGTGGATATGGTCTTTGTGTAGTTTCCTACAGCTTTTTGCCTGGCAGGTAATAAAAAAACATGAAATTGGCTAAAGGCAACTTTCAAAATAATTCTCAAAGACAGTAAAGAATCTCTTCCTCTCCCCTAGCTTATATAGACTAATAATTTCCCCTCACATGAGATTGAAGTTCAAGAGCTGAAAGGGAGTTTGGTATGTGAAAGGGCTTCTCTAGTTTTCTGAGGCACGATGGATGTGAAGGATGCAATGTTAAAGGAAAACATTGTGAAAAAGAGGATGACAGAGCCAAGGGAGTGTGGTTTGGAATAAAATGCTTACTTGCATCATTAAATAGATACTGTGCTTGCCCTGGGGATAAAGGGCACCCTCTATGCAGTGTAACCCTAGGGACCCAGGCAATTCCTAAGCTTTCCCTGGCTAAGGTTACTGTGGCATGAATGACTTGGCTTGAAGTGGGGAGAAACAGCAGACTGAGTACCTGCTGGGTATCGTTGCTCCTGGTCATGACATCAGACAGTGCTCTGGGAAGGGATGGCTGCACACCCCTCTTCAGCTGGATGGATACTAGTCTTGTGACCAGGAAAATGTGAAGACAAAGGTACCTTGTTCATGGGGCTGAGGGACAGGTGACATTGATGTCATGGAGGTAGAGGCAAATAAGGTTCTAGAGCTGTAGAGATAGCAAGGAAGCAAAATTAATCAACGGGATTAGTTGTCGATGCAGTAGTTAAATTGTCATTGTGCTATTAGATGTCTGTTACTAGTGCTGCATTATTTAAAAGGAGAATTCTGTGGTGTCTGTTGGGAGTGCATAATCCTAACAGTCAGTGCTGAAAAATTGATACTCTGAAAAGCAGTTTGGTTTGAAACTGGTGGCAGTCTCAGTTTCTCCATGTTTTTGTTGTAGGTGCTGCTTCTGGCACAGCCGAGCTGCTTCCCCCGCCGAGTAGTGCTGCGAACTGGACAGTGGGGCTCCCCACCGATAACGGTCACGACAGTGACCAGGTCTTTGAGTTCAATGGCACTCAGGCTGTGAAGATCCCAGATGGTGTTGTCACTGTCAATCTGAAGGAGCCCTTCGTGATTTCAGTGTGGATGAGGCATGGGCCCGGAACCAAAGAGAAGGAGACAATTCTCTGCAACTCGGACAAGACAGGTTTGGTTTCATGTGTTTGGTTTGATATGCTGGGGCAGCGTGTATGAGAACCTGGAGGGTTTTTTCTCTAGGTTAGGTTTTCTTGGAAATGAGATCAAGTGGTCTCTAGAAGTCCCTCCTCATTGTGCTTACCTATAGAGGTGTGTCCTTAGATTATCTAGCTGCACATTAGCCAGACTTGTTTCCATAATTCTGTTTCAATTTATATTACACATTTCTTTTTGCAATGGCAGATGACTTCAGCAATGCAATCTTGATTTTGCATTTCCAAAGATAGCCTTATTCTTGATGCTGCTAAAATCATTTATATCAGGTTTAGTGGCAGCATTTGCTGCTATATTTTTTTCTAGGAGGAGATAATTTCTCCAGTGAGGAAGTTATTTTTTCCACCCTGTGCATAATTTAGTCTCTGAATGCTAGAGACACAAATGTTTTGAAGATGCTATTAATAGAAGGAAATCTGATAAGCCTTTTTCCATAATTGCTGTCTAATGGGGGTAAAAGTGTTCTTGCCTTTGTTTGATGTAGCAGTGGATTTGTTCAGTGTATTGGACTCTGTTTAATAAGCTGCTAGGTTTTTCAAAGGAAACTACACTGAACAAGATGGTCTTTAAGGTCTCATCCAAGCCAAACCATTCTGTGTTTCTGTGAATGCAGAGCAAACGTGGCAGCCTCACCCATAGTTAAATTTTATTTGAAAATAAGGAAGAGTTAACAATATTGCTGATATTCTAAAAGCATTTCTTTGAACAGGAGAAGAGTGATTGTCATTCAGAACCAGGTACAATTATTCTCTTTCCCCTACCTTCATCCATTTCTGAAAATCAAAACCCAAAACTTCAGGAAATGGTAGCAAGGGAGCTGGAGAAAAAAGGCAAATTTACGTACAGCTTTTGCTGATTTAAAGTACCTGTGAAGCAGACCTTCAAAACAAGTTTTACTTTTCTATTCCTTGGTTTGACCCAACCATATAATTTTTGTAACAGGCAGTTTCTGGTAGTATAAATATGATTTGCTTTTATTTCACTGGTACTTTACATGGTATTGAAAGACTGGAACTAGGTTTGTTGGAGGGAGGCAATTCAGAATATACTGCACTGGAACGATGCAGTCAGATTTAATGCTGTCAGGCTGAAAGATTGACAGGATTTTGGTGTTCTATTCATTCCCTCCTTTCTTAACTCATCCCTACTGTGCAATGGATGATGTAACAAAAATGTTTCTTACCCTTTCTCTGCCCTGTTTCTCTGTATCTCACCTATTTGTTTGAAACACTAAACCCCTCAGAGCTGCAGCTGTATAGTTTTTGCTTAGGAAAGCATGTCCACCTGCCATCATGTGTATGTGTTCCAAACCAGTAATTAGAGGCAGTAGAAGCTACTAATTTGCAACAACAAAGCTCCTCTATTTGCAAATAGAGCTCTTGTTCTTTTTTTTTTCCTGCTGACAGGTTTATCTGAGTCTTCAGTCCTGTGCCCGGGTTTAGATTGGATTTGGAGATAGACATGGCTGTTTATTGTGGTGTATTACTCATGGCTTGCTCAGGAATGTTTGTCCTACTATTACAAACATTTCTCATTGCTCTTTGGGCCCCTCACTTCAAGAAGGATGTTGAGGTGCTGGANGGGGGTTGGTCTCTTCTCCCCAGTAACAGGTGACAGAACTCGAGGTAATGGCCTCAAGCTGCGCCAGGGAAAATTTAGGTTGGATCTTAGGAAGAACTTCTGTCCTGAGAGAGTCCTCAAGCATTGGAACAGGCTGCCCAGGGAGGGGGTTGAGTCCCCATCCCTGGAGGTGTTTAACAGACGGGGAGATGCGGTGCTTGAGGACATGGTCTAAGGGTAGACTTGGTGGCGGTAGGTTAATGGTTGGACTGGATGATCTTAGGGGTCATTTCCAGCCTTAAAATTCTATGATTCTATGATTCTTAACATGCTTGATGTACTTCTCATTTCTTTCTCCATATCAGTTACTTGGGGATTTATGTATGAGAATGTGGAGCAGGTGAATTTTCTGGAGTCCCAAAGGTTTGCAGCAAATAATAATGTTAACTAAACCTCTGTGCAGATATGAACCGGCATCACTACACGCTCTATGTGCACAACTGCCGACTTGTTTTCCTCTTCCGCCAAGATCCTTCGGAGGGAAAAACATACAAACCTGCTGAATTTCACTGGAAACTGAATCAGGTGAGTGTGGAAGGAGAGCTGGTGGGATGCTAGAATGCAGTGAAAACCATCAGAGACTAAATTCCTTGATAGTATAATTATTAATATGTCATTCTTGACACTCCAGGCTCCTGATGTCTTGCTTATAGAACCCAGCGGTACTTAGTTTGTGATCAAGTGTCAGAGTGCTGTACCTTTACACCTTGGATACTGCTTTACTGGTTTAGTTAAACCCAGTGGGATACCTGTGAAAGTCATTGTCTGAAAAGGTAGTAAAATGCTGACTTGTATGTGTAAATACAATGCCAGTCTTCCAGCTGTGATGTCAGTTATCTTCTCTAAATCCCCTACGAAATTATGTGTGTCAGAAAACCCCAGTCTTGGCTTGGTTCATTCAGGTACTCCTGAGCTGGCAGCATTTTTGCAGATCTAAGTGTTAATGGGATAACAGGAGAACTTACCTTAATCCTTCTTCACACTGAAAGAAAATTTGCTGCTTTTTACACACTGTGAGCAGTAGCTGTGAATCAGTTTTCTTAATTAGATTTTACTCCACAAAAAGAGAGTTAGTTAATGGGCCTCGGAGGATGCAGGTAATTTCTGCTCCCTATTTAGAGGAATTGCCTGTCTCTACTCTTCCAGTCTTGTATTCTTAATTATTCTAGATTTGCAGGCAAAGGCTGTAATACCTGATATTAACTGAGAACTTACTTCTATGAATTCATAATGTTTATAGTCACAAAGAGTTGAGTGAGACAGAAGGGACCAGTTATTTTGTGGGCTCTTCCAGCCCTCTGAGTGATAGAATTACCCTGTATCTTTGTAAACTTACAGAGATGCTTTCAGTTGCTTTTGGTTACACTTAAAGGTTTGTTTTGCCTGTCACCTAAACTATGGGTTACTCTCTAACATGTCTACATCCTATTTTCTGTGCAGAGAATACATAGTGTTTTAGTGGTAAAATGACATATGTTTCCTTGCCAGAGGGTTGTTATTTCCCAAAAACTAACCAACTTTCACCATAATTAATCCTGTTGTTGGATGGTGCCTTTTTTTCTATTCAGAATGGTCATGTTTTTCTCTAAATAGTCCCTCTCAGCAAACACAGCTCCTTTGTCAAGTCATGTTTTATTAGAAGAGCGTTTCAGAACGTGCTGGCCTGTAGGTATTTTTAAATTGAAATATGCTGTTAGTAGATAATAGAACAATTAAAGGAACGGAAATACAGGCAGCTTCCTATATTGGCAGTAGAAGAAAAGAAGCTATTTATAAAAGTTTGACAGTTGATTTGCTTTCTTCAGATGGATGCCATGTGTGTGAAACATAAAGTGCATCCACACAGGCTTGTGGGTTGTCGGTACGTCCGCGTGTGTCTATGTGCAAAACGTGCATCAGAGCACTTAACTCTTCATTAAAAACAATTAATGCAGAATTTTTAAACCTTTCTTTACTCAGGTGTGTGACAAGGAGTGGCATCATTATGTCCTCAATGTTGAATTTCCTGTGGTAACTCTGTATGTAGATGGTGTTTCATATGACCCCTTCCCCGTGACTGAAGATTACCCGCTGCATCCTTCGAAGATAGAAACGCAGCTGGTGGTTGGAGCGTGCTGGCAAGGTAATGTTTGTGGTTAGCCTAGAAGTGCTTAGCAGAGCTTTTAAGTGCATATGGGGGAACTTGCTTTGTCTTTTCAGATTATTTTTGCTCTTACCTAGCAGCACATATTTCCCCTTTCAGTCATTTTTTCCACGCGTGTGTTTTTGCTCGCTGGCCGCAGGTGCGTGTGACACACGGTGCTGCTTACTAAGCAGCATTCCTCTGAAGCAATCTTTGTGGTAACCATGGGAATATAGCTGCCTTGGTTTTGACAGCAGTTACAAGGGTACATCTTGCTTTGGATTACTAAGCACAACAATTCATTTCAACTATGCTGAGAAGCGTTTCGTAGCAAAAGCGTTCTCCTAAGTGGAAGCATGAGCAGCAGGCAGTTCAGCTAGACCACACAGGGATGCTGTCTTTGGATATCTTAACCATTTCTGCTTTTGAAAATAAACACAGAAAGCATCTGCTTTGTTGTATGCAGACTATGGCTTAAAAAGCACTATCCTGCAAGCTGTAAAGTGCTGATTCATGTGCTTTAATATTTGTGAAACCTTCTCTTCAGAGCTTGAAAAAAAAAAGAAGAATGTATCTGAACATGGAGGCTGATTACTAGAGAGCTTTGTAATGATGCTCTTGCTTCACATCCCAAACCAAAATGTTTGCTTGCTGGTTAAATCCCCCAGCTGGTATAAAGCTGATGGGTTTGGTGGGAGATAAAATGGTGTTAAATCACTCACATGTCATTGTAGTTCAGAGCATAGACTGGAGTTGCCCTCAGTGAGGAAGTTCGTGAATGAATGACACATGGGAAGCTTTGAGACATGTTAATCAAATTAATGATCTTCTGTCTTATGTGTTTCTCTTCTCTTTGAGCTTTAAAGCCCTGAAGTGTGAATGAAGGTTAAATTATCAAAACACCCTCCACCAGATTTACTATTTTGTGAGATTGTCTTTCACCCTGAACATTATTTCAGTTCTGAATTGATTCTCTTGTCCCTTCCTTTAAGTCAATTAATTATTTTCTCCATAATTCATCTCATTCTGTTTGTGACTTTCCAACTATCTCCTAGCTCAAGGGGAAGCTATAGTGTCTGGTTTTCAAGAAACAGGAGCTTGGAAACTGTTCCAGCCAAGTGTGTGGACTGTTTAATGTCTTCTGTATATGCTCTGTGACTAGACATTGGGCTTAGAAACTCCTGTTCTTTCATGTTGGCACCATTATATGTTTCCTTAATTCCTTCCAACATCAGTTTCTTTCAATGACAGCAGACTGCAATAGGAGTGTTAAAAGTCTGGAATACAAGAAAATGAAGCACTACCTTTGAAAAATTCCACCAAAAAGCCTCATTTTTAGGGGATTTTAAAATCAGGCTGCTGTAAGTTACAGCAACATCTCATCTCTAAGGACAGAGAGGTTTTATGCTTTTGAAAAAGTTCTTTTTTTTCCATTTTTGTCACATCCATCTGATAAATTGCTGAATGCATATGAAACTACTATTGTGATGGAAAACATTGGTGTTGGTGACAGCTCCTTTTGATCAGTACCTAATACCTTTTGGTGATTTGCTGATACAGGCTGGACCCTGCCTTAATTCCCCTTCAGTACTTGGGAGAGGAGGAAACAAAGAGGCAGCCGACAGCCCCGTGTCTCCTTACTAGTAGTGGTTTGTGTGAGGTTGGGTTTCTGTGGTTGGAGTGTTCCCCCAGCATGACTGGTGTGATTCAGGTTGTGTGAGAAGTTTTTCAGGTGTCTGGTGATGAGTGTGTTAGGTTCTTGTAACAGCATAGTAGTGTTTCTTCCCTGCAATGCAGCTACTACTGGTTCAAAGACCTTGAGAAGCTGGGTTGAGTATAAGCAGGGTGTTGGGGGACGTGCTGCTGTGTATTTTCTGTGATGAAGAGAAGTTGCCAGATTGTAACAACTTGGTCCTTTCCCTGTTGTCCTATTCTTTGTCTTCCTTTTCTACAGAATATACAGGAAATGAAAATGACAATGAAACTGTGCCTGAGACCTCTGCAGGTTGCTGGAGTTTTTTCCCTACTGTTTTATTTCATTTTTAAGCCAAGACATTGCTTCATCTCACACACAGCATGAAATGCAGGCATTGCATTTGGGCCATTGACCTTCACATAATCCTCTCCTAGGCTTGTTTCTTCATTGTGCTTCTATTTCCAGAGCTTCATCAGCTGAATTTTTTTTGCTTTCTTTTTGTTGTTTTTTTTATTTTGGTTTCGGTTTTTGTGTTTTTTTATCACCCCCAAACACACATCCACCTACAAATCTGCACCCACTGTGATTGCAGTGAAGTGTGTAAAATAAGTTGCTGATGTAAAATACCAGCTGTAATTTCTTTAATCCAATTTTGTTGAGAGAAATATGCCTTATCCTCTATAAATCTATGTAGGTATGTGTGTGTGTCATGGAATTACTAAGTAGGTTGGGAAGAACCTCTAGAAATCAGGTAGCTCTGCTCCCCACTCAAAGCAAGGTCATACTTTGATCAGGTTGCCCATGTATTATCCTGTAATTTACAGTGGGTGCTCACTTCATCAGCAGTTGCTGTAAGGTTTCTAGTTACAGCAAATGGGCATCAAAGCTTTGGCTACCAAGTGTTTCAGGTTGGCTACAGGGCTTTATTTTAAAATTTTTAGCGATAGCTCGGTGGGATTTGGGTCTTGAGACTCTTAAAATCAGTGTGTGCTTCTGAGAGTGTATTGAGGATGTGAACTCTTCCTGTGAAGTGTAAGAGCTCCTGCTCTAGTTACAAGATACAACTGACAAGAGGTTTCTACCTGTGCATCGCTTTTCACTTTGGCAAGGATTTAACAGCCCAGGGGCTAGAAGCTGGAGCTGTACAAATCTAAACTGGAAATCGATTTGTAAGAGAAAATTCACCACTGGAAATTTTATTGAGGTACCCCAGGGATCTTTTATCAATTAAAATCTTCACAACAAGCTTAAACATCTGCCTAAAAACCTGGTAGCTTAGTAAGTGATGACCTTCAGATACAAATTTCTGGGTGGTGTTCTGTGACCCCCATTATTTAGCAAGTTACAGACTAGGTGATGGTTGAGGTGGCATCTTAAAAAAAAAATTCTGGGGAGCTTAAAGGGCTGAAATTCATCAGATACCTAAAAATGAGTTTCCTGAGTTTAAACCACTCAGGTCCCTACAGAGAAGGCAGCAGCACCTTTAGGGGGGAGCAATTAACTCTTCTCACACCCTTGTCATTACACACTGAATCATTTGGAGAAGTTTCTTTCCATCCTTTGAACATAGAGAGCCTGTGGTGATGGGTTTAGCTGTAGACTCCCAACATCCACACATCCAGCATCTGCAGGAAGGATGCCCTGGTCTTTACACTGATGGGCATTGCCTGTCTTCTCGAGAAGAGACTAGCAGGAGGCATTAACCTGACACAAAGATGCAAGTTTCATAGTTCATCTCATTGGTTGTGTCTTTCATTTCTGAGGAACACCACCTCTGTATGGGTGATTTCTTCTGAAATGTCACGGAAACAGCAGCTTGAGTTTCGCAGTTCGAGATGGCCGCGCCTGCTGCGACGGCCACGCGCATGGTGAACTGTCTCATCCTTTATGCTTGAGCATAATCACAAGGTTAACACCCAGAATGGATAAAAACTAACCTGCATGTGTATGATATTTTGTTGTATTTGTTGGTTTAGGGGGGAAAAAAAAATCAAAACATATAAAAATTGTCTTTTCCTTCTTCCTTTTTTGAAGGTGGTGAGCTCCGCATGGCTCAGTTTTTCCGAGGCAATCTGGCAGGTTTGATGATCCGTTCTGGTAAACTGGAGAACAAGAAAGTCATAGATTGCCTCTACACTTGCAAGGAGGGACTGGATTTGCAAATGGCTGATGGTGTTGGCAAAGGCCTGAAGGTAAAGTCGGGGGTAAACTGAAGGTAAAGTCGGGGGTAAATAAAGGGGAGTACGGGCAGCGCGTTGCTGCTCGTAGCTGCAGGTTTCTCTGGTAGTTGGTAGGGGTGTCCCATTAGAACAAAGTAATCTGTTGTGATGTTTTGCATTAAAACAACATGGAAACCAGGAAATGTTTCTTGTGTAGACAGGGACTTTGCTGGATTTAAGAAAAAATTACTGTTTTTTTGAGTCTTGGAAGAGAAATTCTAAATTCATCTCTGTTTCACCAGAGCAAGTATAAGTAATACTTTCTAAGCAATGAAGTATGTTCTTAACAAGCAGCTTGGTGGACCAAGACTGCCTTGTGTGCCTTCTTTCAGCAGTGAGATTCTGTGGACAGTGAATGTCTCCTTTACATGAGCTGTTGCTCTTTGCTCTTGCTAGAGCCTTCACATCAGAGCTATGATAAGTGCCTCGATGCTTCCATGAAGAATGAAACCTGTAAAGAGTAAGGAAGTGAATAGGGAAGTCAAACTGTGCAACGAGGGCAGTAAATAATGGTTCTGTTGCTTTGAATACAGCTGTAATTATCCTAGTGCTTCCCAGGCTAAGCACTGCTGGCTTTCACTTCTAATTACCCAGTCGTGTTACTGTTTGGGTAATTCCTTTCTAATTTTCTTCTTTTCCTCTCTGTTAGATCCACATGAACCCAAGTCAGTCCACACTGACTGTAGAAGGGGATGATATCGACAGGGTGGATAAGGCCATGCAACACATCTCCTACCTGAATTCCCGCCAGTTCCCAACGCCCGGGATCCGAAGGCTTAAAATCACCAGCGTCGCCAAGTACGTCCTAGTGCTGACATGCTGGGTCTGTAGTGATGCTGAAGCCTGGGACAGTGTTCATGTATCTCAGCTGGGATAAACAAAGGAGTGTTTGTAACCATGACAGGTTTGAATATGGCTTTCTACACCAGGAATCTCTTTTCTTCCTGAGAATGTAGTAAGGAGTGTGTAAGGTAGGGAGGAACTGCTTGCAAGGGTGTGCTGTGAGTATCCCTCTGGTATCACAGCCTTTGTTCAAGGTGTTATCTGTGGCTGTTAGTCATAGCATAGAAAATGGGGCCAAATGTGAACTGTGAGTAAAAATTAATTGTAAGATTGCTCCCTTGGTGAGGAATTCTTACTTTGCAACACAGTTGATGAATTTATCTAAGACTCCTGGGCCTGAGACAGAGCTTCTTAAAAATTCATAAAGCAATTACTCTGTGTAATTATACCTCCCCTGCAATGAGCCTCCTTGACTGTGCAAAACCACTTCTGTATCTTGTAGGTGTTTCAATGACGAGTCCTGTGTCTCCATTCCTTCTGTGGAGGGCTATGTGATGGTCTTGCAACCAGAGGAACCCAAAATCAGCCTTAGTGGCATCAACCACTTTGCCCGCTCTGCTTCCGAGTTCGAGAGCTCTGAGGGTGTTTCCCTCTTCCCTGAGCTTCGCATCATAAGCACCATTACACGGGAGGTGGAGCCGGAGGGAGATGGAGATGAGGATCCTACAGGTAACATCCCTTCTGCTTTGGACTCTCTGTCTCAGGGATCTTCCTCTTGCAAAGACCTGGATTTCTCATAGAATCATAGAATGATTAGGGTTGGAAGGGACTCCCAGAGGTCATCCAGTCCAACCCCCCTGCAAGAAGCAGGGACACCCCCAACTAGATCAGGTTGCTCAGGGCCTCATCCAACCTGGCCTTGAACATCTCCAGGGATGGGGCATCCACCACCTCCCTGGGCAACCTGTTCCAGTGCTCCACCACTCTCACAGGAAAGAACTTTTCTCTAATATCCAGTCTAAATCTCCCTCCCTCNATCTGATAGATCATCTGATAGAGGATTTGGTAGGGGGAAGAGAAGGGTTTGTGTCTCCTGTGAGAAGGTGTAGATACTCTTCTCTAGGCTAACAAAAATTGTCTGGAAAGAGTAAACCCAGGCCCTGTAGATATCTCTTGTGTGTAATTTACATGGGGTTTTAATCATTATTTCATGAATACTTGATCTTCTTACTTCAGGTCCAGATCTCAGTATTTTTTTCTGGAAGAAGAGTTGAGTTTTCCTGTGACATTCATAACTCCTGGGCTCTTGTCTGCTCACCCTTTGTGCTTCCCTCTTTGACTTTTTCTCTGCTTTTCAGTGCAAGAATCTTTGGTATCTGAGGAGATCATGCATAACCTGGATACATGTGAGGTGTCAGTGCTGGGAGAGGAACTAAATCAGGATCAGGAAAGCCTGGAGATTGACATGACACGTTTGCAGCAGAAGGGCATTGAGATGAGCAGTTCCAACCTGGGCATGGTGATCACAGGTAAGGGTTATGCTTCTGCCCTTCCTCTAGGAAGGATCTGAAGATATGTTATTTAAAGTATCTTCAATTCTAGAAAATACATCATTCTAGAACCTCCTAATCTGCTCTCCTGTCCCAAATCACAGGTTACCTCTGGCCTGTGGAAGTGAAGTACCCTTTGAATCTTGCAGGGATGCCTGGGAGCATTGCTTTCTGGTGTATATCCAGAACATGTTACCTATTCAGAGCAAAGGCTTCCAGCACCCCTGAAAAAACTACCTGTGTGTAGGATTTTATCACAAAATCAGTCCACACCATTTCAGTGGAGCCACATGTGTGTGTGTGTCCAGACTGACCCTTCTGGTACTGCCTGAAAATGTGCCAGCCAAGAGAGCTCAGTGATGAAAGGGAGCAACGTTTGCTGGGTGTATCATGCACTAGTTGTCTGCAAAGTAATTAATGAACCTAATTCTCTCTGCAGGGGTTGATACTATGGCTAGTTATGAAGAGGTTCTGCATCTGATACGCTACAGAAACTGGCACACCGTGGCTCTCTTCGACAGGAAGTTCAAACTGGTCTGTTCGGAGCTTAACGGGCGCTACGTCAGCAACGAGTTTAAAGTGGAGGTATGTCAGCTGCTCTGGTGGCTCTGGGAAGAGGTGGAGCGTGATGGAAGTTTGGGTTTGACTGATTTTAGTCCTCTGAATAAGTAGAAAAGGGCATTTTTTTCTCAGTGATAGAACAAGGGGAAATGGTTCCAAACTGGAACATAGAAAGTTCCATCTTAATACAAGGAGGAACTTTTTCCCTGTGAGGGTGACAGAGCCCTGGGCCAGGCTGCCCAGAGAGGTTGTGGAGTCTCCTTCTCTGGAGACATTCAATCTGGACACATTCCTGTGTGATCTACTCTAGATGATCCTGCTTGGGCAGGGGGTTGGACCTAGTGATCTCTTGACATTTCTTCCAGCTCCTAATATTCTGTGATTTTAGGTTCTACTTTATATATAAATGTGTTCTTAATCCTACAATTTCAGTTTCAAGTTAGGCTGCTTAAGCAGAGGTGAGACTGGTGTGTTGTAGAGGAAATAGTATGGCTGAGGGAAGTGTGAAGGCAAAACATTGGAGAGACAGGGTATTAATTTAGTGAAAAACTATCCCATAGAGTGAGTGTAGACTTGAGTGAGTGACCTTCCTGTGTAACTGGTAGGACTCTGCACTTGCTGGGCCCTTTATGGTTTTGCTTGTGTGATGCTTAAAACACTGATCCTAAGGGCTTAGGTTGGAGTGCAGACAGGCCAGTGTGGCTTTTCCTCTACGTTAGGATCCAGCTTGGTTATCACTTAGTGCTCTTATATCACATACTGGGAAGTACAGCAGAGAAAAACATTAAGGGAGCTAAAATCTCAGGTGAATAATTTGTGTTGAGAAGGACTGTCCTGTATCTCTGTATCCATCTTCCAGCTCTGAGCTGAGTTTCTCCATTTTTAAAGCTGACCCAAAGGGATGACAGAGAAGTTAAATCGTATTTACCACCCTGGTTATGGTGGGCTGGGGAGAACAGAGCAGAAATCTTGTGGTTTTGTTTCCTCAGGAGACTCAGTGAGCTCTGACAGAACTGTTGAGCTGCAGATGTTGTGTAGTAGATACTCTCCTCCCATTGTGCTGCCAGTCAGGTACCCTGTAGGATGGGTGTCTTTGCTCCTTGTTTGGCAGGGAGACATGAAACACTGTGCATTGGTGACCCTGCAGTTGTACCTGAAAGCCAGCTATGCAAAGTGGGTTAAATGATTGGATTGTCTGAAGCCTTTGACTGTAGTATGGAGGTTTTTATTTCAGTGTTGGCTGAAGATACACAGCAGGAAAAGAAAAGATGGGAATAAAGCAAGTGCAATTAATGAGCTCCATATCTCTGTATATCCTGTTATTTCAGGATTAAAATGGCTGGCCACCCAATGTGACCATGAGCTAGCTTTATCTGTTTTGTTCTGAAATATGGGTGTTTGTACCCAAACCTGCCAGACTAAAACAGATCTGAGAGCTGTGAAACTGAGGAGTTTGTGGCAAGGAGCTGGAACACACCAGGAGCTGCTGATTCGGCTGGTTGTCCCCTGAGACGAGCTGTTGCTCTGCTGAAGGAGGGTTGGATGCCTGTTCTGGGAGACAGATTTGTTTTCATTTTTTAATTTTTCTTTCTTCTACTCCTCAGAAGTAAACTGTTGCATATCTGGAGTGTTGAATGTTGTCTTTTGTTCCAGGTGAACGTTATCCACACAGCTAACCCGGTCGAGCACGCTAATCACATAGCTGCCCAGCCACAGTTCGTCCATCCAGTGCACCATACCTTCGTAGATCTCTCTGGTCACAACTTAGCCAACCCTCATCCATTTTCAGGTGAGAATTCTCAGTTCAGCTGGATTTTTTTTCTGGTGTTAAAATGTCCCAGAATTGTCTTGCTGCAGAGAGGATTTTTCCCAGAGTTTAAACCCTGTTGTGCCGGTGCCCAAGCAGGGAGGAGCAGATTACAAAAGATCTAAGAAACAGCTTTTGTGTACATCAGAAAAGAGGAGCTGTGCTCATCTTGGAGGGGACTGTAGCCCTAGGTCAGGGACTGTGAGGAGCTGGGATGGTATCTCTTCTAACAGCACTGGGAAAGAACTGTGGCCATAGTGGTAGCTGTCTGTTCTGTTTTAGTTACATTAATTTAGCCCTGGTGTAGGAAGGGAAAGGCAAAACAGGGTTTTATAGAGGAGCCTGTGTGTGTTGGAAACTGCTTTCCACATGTTTTCCATTTCAAGCCTTCAGATTGGTGCAGTTATACTTGGGGGATGAAGTTTTAGTTCTTACTCTCCAACAGACTTTTCACGTGGCCTTAGATGAGCTGCCCCAGCAGACACCTGTATCCCTCCTGGGGAGCTGGTTGTTAGAGATGTACTTAGTGGTACCCTCTGAGAAACTCCTTTTGTCTCCTCCTCACAGTTGTTCCAAGCACAGCCACCGTTGTCATCGTGGTTTGTGTCAGCTTCCTGGTTTTCATGATTATTCTGGGCGTGTTCCGGATCCGAGCGGCGCATCAGCGAACGATGCGAGACCAGGACACTGGGAAGGAGAACGAGATGGACTGGGATGACTCTGCTTTGACCATCACTGTGAACCCCATGGAGGTAAATGCTCTTTTCCAGCTGCTGTGGGTCTGATTGTAGGTGGATGGAGTAGTGGAGTGAAAGTAACCACAGAACATAGAGACATTACCTGAGGTTGGTGTCCCACACTGGTGTTTGCTGTGCTGCTCACTGCCTTAACTGGAGTCTGCTTCCTTCTGGAGCTGCAGGAATTTATTGTCTGTGTCTATGACATTTCCTTCTGGGTGGTTGACACCTGAATATTTAGAAAATCAGGAATGAGAAAGATGTGCAGCCTCAGTGGTGTTTGTGTGATCCTGCTGAAAGATCCTTTCCCAGTAGTTGAAGTACTGGACCACGCTCAGGATTGGTCAGTTTGGAGTGACAGGGCTGATGGTGAGGTTACAGAGCAGCCTCTCTCTTCCCTGGTTGCCTGACTGCTGCTGAGCTCCAGAAGGTGGTTGGGAATCTGCCTCAGCTCCCCAATACAGTGTCTTGTGCCAGAGTTTTGGAAGAGTACAGTGAATTTTGGCCAGTGTGATGCCAACAGCTGATTTCTGTCTTACCAGACTTACGAGGATCAACACAGCAGTGAGGAGGAAGAGGAGGAAGAGGAAGAGGAAAGCGAAGATGGTGAGGAAGACGACATCACCAGTGCAGAGTCTGAAAGCAGTGAGGAGGAGGAGGGAGAGCAGGAGGAGGACCAACAGAATGTCAATAGACAGCAACAGCTGGAATGGGATGACTCTACCCTCAGTTATTGATCCGAGCTGTTCCCTTTGTCCTTCTGTTTCAGCTCTAGAGGACTCCGCTGTGACACACTCCATTGTTACCAAGGATTCATGGTGTTCAAAAAACAAAAACAAAACAAAAAAAAAAATCATTCTGGCCAGTAGATCCACCCCCCACCCCCGGTGTTTGTGTTATGTCAGCTAGTTCCCCATGCTGTTCCTAGAATGGTAGTTAGCACCTCTTCTCCTTCGGCCACACCTCGGTGACTGGATTCTTTTGTGAGGAACCACCTTGCACTTTGTTTCTTCATGTCATCTCAGCTAAGTGACTCGACAGATCTCTAGCCCTTGCACATGAACTGTCTTTTATTTTGCTCAGTGAAACAAACTTGGCTTTGTTCCTTTTTCTCTTTCTAGAAGATGCAAAGATTGCTTGTTGACAAAGGGTAAAGCTGCTCGTTTCAGCCTCTTGAGTTGGGTTTTTTTTTTTTTCCTCCCCCGAATTTAGTGCATGTGTAAAGTGGCAGAATGAGGTTGATATGTAGAAGATTAACAGACTTTTTAATATTTTGTAAATACATTGGAATTATGTAATTATGTCATTTGTGGTAGTGAAAACAGGGATTGGGGTTTAAATCATGCTAAAGTAAAAAAAAAAAAATAATTCATGAAGCATGAAATACTACAAGTCTCATACTACTGCAGCAGGAGCACGGGCACAGTTATCTAGTGTAGATGTTTCAGTGTCATTGGCCTTGACTGCCATGGTCGCTCACGCCCCGCTCTGGTTTTTCCTTTCATTTTTCTTTCCTTTTATCTCCTTTATTGTTGCAGAGGGACCAGATGAGCTTGTGAGAAATTGTGAAGGCTTTAGGAACCTCAGCAGAGGTTCAGCTCCCCTGTGCAATACAGTTGTGGGGTTTTTTCTTGGGTGTTTGGGGTTTTTTTTTCTCTTTTTTTTCAATTCTAATGAAGTCTTGGCATAAGGGCTTTTAAGTTATTGGGTAAAAACACTACATGGACGGTGGGCAATCGTTGTGCTGTGGCTGTGGTGTGCCACCACAGCTCCTTCTCATTACAGCCAGGCTGCCTCTGGCACAGTCAGGTCTGTTGGTGCTGCTGGATTAGTCGGTGGTGATTGTGATGGTGGTAACGAAGCTGGAGAGCCCGAGGCCTGTGTGTGTGTGCACCCACCTGCACACGGGTGTTTTGGGGGTTTGGCTGTTTGGGTTTTCCCCATTTGGCAGTGGGAGGGTTTGGGGCATAGCTGAGTCTGTTCTGATACCACACTCCTGCTCCTTCCCTGTAGCCCCTCATACAAGTAACTTGGACTCTTGATGTATTGAGCCTTTGTTTACACTTAGTAATTGTGTTTTCCTGCTGGTGACAGCTATAGGGTAAACTATCCACCCAGAGAACCTTGGGAACCGAGTTAGTATTCCAAGTCCAGGTGATTCTGGTTGTTTCTGATCAAAGCTCTAACTTGGAATTGCAGAGGACTAAAGAGCTGAAAGGTACAAAGAGTAAGTTACACCCCCGGGGTGGAGAGCGCCAGTTCCGTGCAGGTCTCGTTTATTTGACTTGCTTTGAGCTTACACAGAGCCTTGATTAATGACTGGCCCCTTACTTGGTTTTTGCAGTTGGAGGTGGATTAAAGAGAGTAACTTGTTTTGCTTGTAGCTGGAGCCCAGGACTGAGCTCCCTCCTCAGCACGGTAAGAGAAGCTCCTGTTTGGGATCCTGCACTGGGACGGGGGAATTGTGCTGGAGGAGCCGCAGGCAACCCAAGGGGGGGCACAGAGTGATTTGTTGTGATTCCAAGAGAGGAAAGATGTTCCCATAGGTTGGAGTGGGTGATCTTGGAGGTCTTTTCCAACCTTAGTGATTCTAGGGTAGTTTGATTTTCAGAGCAGGCCTATTCTCACGTTGTGATGGGATGGAGCGGTGGGTTTTATCTGGGGGTTGTGTGACTGTGGAGTGCCTTTTACAATAGGAGATGGACCTGGAAGCAGGGAGGAGAACCCACACAACTAGTTAACTGTTTTTGGGGGGGGGTTATGTTTGGGTTTGTTTTTT
>VXBZ01003434.1:115172-125359 GCA_013399135.1 Heliornis fulica
TATGCCCCCCCCAACCCCCCCCATGTTAGCAAAGAGGGAGGGATGTTGCCAAACCAGATGGGAGCACACTTCAGCAGCACAAGCACAAGGCTGGATATCAGGAACTTCAGGTCCAGTTTAAGCAGAATCACTAGTTCATGTGGCTGCTGGTTATTAAACATCTTCTGCCTGTCATTCCAGCAGCAAGGCAGAGGGTGGCTAGGGTCACCATGCTCCAACTCACTGCCCTGGAAGGCCCATTCCAGCAGCAAGGCAGAGGGTGGCTAGGGTCACCATGCTCCAACTCACTGCCCTGGAAGGCCCATTCCAGCAGCAAGGCAGAGGGTGGCTAGGGTCACCATGCTCCAACTCACTGTCCTGGAAGGCCCTTCTCCATTGGGGTGGCTCCTGCTTCATGCCCAGGCACAGCATGCAAAACCCACACTAACCAAGGGTAGCAGGCAAGAACAGGGGCCCGCGGGCAACACAGACGCCTGCAAGCAGTGTATGCTGAGCAGGAGCTGAGCAGACTCTCAGGCTTCAGTGTTGGATTCTGTGCTCCTCTCCTACCCAAACCCAAAAAGCTTTCCACCACCACCACACGTGCATGCAACAACCTCAGCTACGAGCTAACCAGGACACCCAACGCATGTTGAGGAAGGGGAACAGCTCGCTTGGTTGGAGGCCCAGAGTCTCCCTCCCAACCATCTCCACAGGCAAAGGAATCTGGAGAATGAAGATGAACACTGAACACATGGAAACACTGTCCAGCACGCTTTGCTCTGTCTCCAAAGGCCCAAAGGGTCCCAAAGGGAAAGCACAAACCAGTTAAACACCGTCACAGAAAAGCTTGTGCTTTTACCCCGCCAGACTGAAACTTGACGTTGACAAAAATGTTCTTGGTGGGGGTGTGTAGAGGACCAGTCCCGAGGCTTTTGGCCATGGGCTCCAGCTGCAAGGGAAAGTTGTACTCCATCCATGCTGCCCAGCTGAGCTGCTGCCGCTTCGCTGCTCTCTCCTCGCAGAACTGGCACATTTTGGTGCGGAAATCGTTCACCTCTGGATCCTGCACAGAGTCAAACTCATGCAAACCTACGAGCAGAGGGAGAGAGAAAGGCAAAAATCAGCACCTGCACCCAGTGGGGACAATCAGCCTTGGGAATCGAGTGTCTTTGACATGGTCTTTCTAAACACCCACTGGATATTTGGCCAAAAGGAGAAGAGACAGACAAGCTCCTAATAATCACTTATGTACTAGGTACAACTGCACCAACTGAACTGCTGCAGAGCTCTGCCAGCAGAAAGGTCCCTTTGCTTGGGCTTGCACACACACCACTCCCACACCAGACCCACCAGAGACCAAACCTGCTGATTTCATCACTATTCCATGCACCTCACCTGCAGCCACCACCCTTGCCACGCTCCTGGCAAGAGCGACGACGGGGACACTGACCTTTCCCAATGAGGAGGCTGATCTGGGAGTTAATGACCTTCTTGACTCTGTCCCCTTCCCGAGCCACCAGCCTCAGTACCGGGAGGAAGGGCTGGATGTCACACAGCCGCCGTTGCTCGTCCTCCAGCTCTTGCTGCTCTGCTGTCTGGTTGATGCACGTGAAGACGTACGCCTCGGGATCGCTGAGCATGTGGTACAGCGGCTCATACTGAGCGTGCTTCCACACCACCTGGGTCACACCAAGAGTAAGGTGAAGCTGCTGCCGCACTGCCAGCACCTCATCTTCCTCCTGCTGTCACCCCACAGCCTCACGCTCCTGGGATACACCGTTCAGAAAAGGGAAGGCAGAGCCAAACCTTCTCGTGGTGTTCCTGGACCTGCCATCGTAGGCTGCTTTGCAGCCGAGTCTGCTGGCTCCAACTTGAGCCCAACTGCTGGGTGGATTTATTTCATGGAATCATAGAATGATCAGGGTTAGAAGAGACTCCCAGAGGTCATCCAGTCCAACCCCCCTGCAAGAAGCAGGGACACCCCCAACTAGATCAGCTTGCTCAGGGCCTCATCCAACCTGGCCTTGAACGTCTACAGGGATGGGGCATCCACCACCTCCCTGGGCAACCTGTTCCAGTGCTCCCCCACTCTCACAGCAAAGAACTTTTTCCTAATCTCCAATCTAAATCTCCCTCCCTCTATTTTGAAACCATCACCCCTTGTCCTGTCACAACAGGCCCTACTGAACAGCCTCTCCCCATCTTTCTTGTAGGCCCCCTTGAGGTACTGGCAGACCGCTAGAAGGTCTCCCCGGAGCCTCCTCTTCTCCAGGCTTAACAGCCCCAACTCTCTCAGCCTGTCCTCATAGGAAAGGTGCTCCAGCCCCTTTATCATCTTTGTGGCCTCCTCTGGACCCTCTCCAACTGGTTCATGTCCTTCTTATTCTGGGGGTTCCAGAACTGGGCACAGTACTCCAGGTGAGGTCTCACAAGGGCAGAGTAGAGGGGGAGAGTTACCTCCCTCTATTTGCATGTGCCTTCAACTGACTTGATTTTTTTTCGTGCTTTTGGGCAAAGTAGATCCCTCAACCTGAGTAGTTAAGTATCCTCCAGCTGAATACCTTGCAGTGAGTACCTGCTGCCTGCTGGCCTTGTGAAACAGAGGTGTCATTTCTACTGGAGGCAAAACTGGGTTAAGTAATTTGCCCCCAGCAACATGAAACCTGTGACAAGATCCAAGAGCTTTTCTTTGTCTTCTCTACACTGCCCATTTCCCAAAGATCCTTCACTCCCATGGATGGCATTTACACACAACTGTTTACATCCCATTAATTCACCCTCATCCTAAGCTCCTGCTATAGGAGACAGCCAGAACTCCAGCATATAGACTGGCTGTAAAACACAGACTGTAACTTAACAGCTCAAACCAGCCAGCTCTACTTACAGGGGTTTTGGTTGAGTTTGTGTTTTGTTTGGTTTTTTTTTTTAACCTGAAAATTGCAGCATGAGAAAACTTGGAATAGTCTGGCACTGTGCTTCTGTCCCTTGTGATCTGTGACTCATCTAGGCCAGGTTGCTGCTGCAGAGAAAACCTTCTCTGCTGTTCTCCTTCAGCCTCTCCTATCCCTGCTGCCTGCCTGGGGAAACAAGAAAGCAGCTACATTTCATTTACAGGTGGTTTCACTGCAGCATTTATTCCTCAAATGAAGCACTAAGAAAACTCCTCTCTGTCATCCTCTCTTGAATCCTCTCAGAGCAAGTCACAGGGAACTGCCTCAGAGCAATGCAGAACAACCCCAACACATCTCCCCAGGTGCTCCCCAAGAACAGACTCCTCATTCCAGGAGATTGCCAATGAGACTGTACAAGGCTGTTACCTGCTTGATGGTGCCCAAGCTGGCATTGCAGGACACAGAGAGGTTTAGGTATATGCCTGTGGGCAGCAGAAAGTCCACCTGGATGTTTTGGTTTTCCCCCTTGGACCAGAATTCCATAGGGCAGTAAATCCCTGGGGGCATCCTGCTCACTTCTCACCTACCACCTGTGAGAAAAGGGAAAAAAGAGCCCTGGCTGTTGACTGTGTAATATCTCCTCAGATCTGTGCTGGGCTGTGTACAGAGTTGACATGCAAAAGAGCCCAAGGAAAGGAAGATTAGCATATCTTCATAGCTCAGGACTATATGCACCTTAGTCGAATTCCCAGCCTGGTGCCTTAAAGCCACTGAGGCATCCTTGCTATAGCATTTGCCTCAATCTCAAAGTAACCCTTTCTTAATCTCCTCCAGACAGGGGTTAACATCCACATCTGCATTTGACAAAGAAATTAAAGAATTATCTTCACTTGAGAATGGAGACACTTGTCCCAACAGCTCATCCATGACCAAGCAGATGACAGAAACAGCAGGTCCCTACCCCAGCTCTGCAAGCCGATCCTCAGGCCACATGCTCCAAGCTTCACCTGGTTTTTCCAGAACTCAGTTCCAGTCTGCAAGAGGGAGAAAGAGGTGTTGCTGGTTCTGAGCATGCACTCATTTTTACACACACAGACAAGTACATCCCTTCTCTACGAGTAGAGGGAAAAAAATAAATCTGAAGCTGATGTTTGTTAATTCCCTCTGCATCCTTTCACTGGGCAGGGCTCTACAGATTATTCTCAGTGCATGCAAAGAACACACAGAAAAGGAATCTGAAGGCTATTGGGTACATGTTGTTGTTCTCAAACACAGAGTGAGCACACACACAGTGAAAACAAAAGGCACACAGCAGAAGCCCATTGTATGGCTTCTCTCCTAAAGGCATGGAATACCCAACTCAGAGAAACCCTCGTGCCCCATCCATCTGCCCACAAGCAAAACGCTGCAGCAGTGTAAAGCCCCAGTTCCCTCCACAGATGACAGGCAGCAGAGTGTGGCATCCCCATGTGCAGGGAGAGCTTGGAGCTGTTGGCATTAGCTCCTAACAAGAGACAGGTAAGAGGCTTAAACTTTTCAACCAGCTCACCTCAATTCCCTCTCACTTACCAGAGAGTTTTTCCACCGGGTCAGCAGAGAACCAAGCCAGCAGTGCTGCCTGGAGAGCGCTCAGGTAGCCAGGGCTCATAGTGGCTGTGAGAACCAAGGCTTTGAGCCTTCTGGCAGGCTGACTCTTGGCTGGTTCTCAGTGCAGCCTGGCACGGGCCCTGAGCAATTCCAACAGTATCCCTTACCCTCATCCCTTGACACCAGTACAGCATTTGCTCATTCACAACTTAAAATACAGCTTTACAGCTGTCAGGAAAGAAACCGAGCAACACACTGCTTTTTTTTTTATTTTAGGTCTCCCAAATCATGAAGTCCTGCAGGCAGCTTCTTGTGAGCCCTACGCCTCACAAGCAACCCAGCATCTTATCTGCCAATGCCTGGGAGCACAACCCTTCCCCATCAGCAGCGAGGCAAGGATTCCCAGAAACATGAGCTGTGCTTTATCTGTCCTGCTTCCTCAGGCACATGCCCTATCACACAGGGACCGGATACAGAGACCACAACCCACCCCGTGTGCCTGAACTGGGAGGGAAGTAAAAAGGGGGAGGAGCTAAGGATTACAAGTTTGAATAAAACAAAACAAGCTTGTCCTTGCCTTCTGCTCATTAACAACCAAACCAGCAGGTCTCCAGAGTACCCACTACCACGGCTGTACTGACCGGCTGAGACAGAAGACCCAACAACTACTGAACCACTTCCTTCTGCTGAGGATTTCTGCCTGAGGCCACATCCCACCAGATGTACCTTGGATAAAAGTACCTCAGCTAAGCTATTAGCACTACAATGTCAAGTTCAAGCTGCTCATTACTACCTTGCCTTTCTGAACTCGCTGATTATCCCACCATGTGGAGGGAATTTTTCCAACAGAACTTGGAGTGGATCTACCAAAGGAAGAATAACCCTGGACTTGCACTGCCTCTAATACTTCATTTACTGAGCCTTTGCCCTTGCCACTGCTAAATCCAGAATGCTCTACAAGCTGGACCTTGGGTCTGATTCAGTGTGACAGCTTTCAAGCACCACACAGATTAATACTCCTCCATCTTCATCTTCCCTTTTGCCTTGGGAAGTTGGAACAGAGTTCTCCTGTTTGCACCACCTTGACCTCATGAGTAAAAGTAACTGCAGTTCCCTTTATGTCATTTTGCCATCTGTGAATAGCTAAACACAGTATCAGCCCTTCTTGTCAGGGTTTACACTAACGGGGTTGTCTGATACACACCCATGATCAGCTCACACTTGACAGCAATTAGTTTACTGCCAACCTGTGTATCACTCAAAGTGAGGGCAAACAAGGGTGTGTAGAAGTTTGTGTCTCAGTGGGGTGCAAACCCACAGATTCACCCCAAGCAGGTACACAGACCCCTGCTTATCAACACTGAGCTGCAGCCACACACTTTCTACCATAAGAATCCCCCAGTCCTCACTCTTCCTACCCCAAAAACACTTTCTTGCTACAATACTTACCCATTCTCCCACCTCCTTCCCTCCCACAGTGCTTCTTTCTCCCCTTCCAGCCATGTCTCCCGCAGCCCTCAAACACTCATTTCAAGTGCAAGGCAGGTACACTGCTGCCTTCCAACTCCAGCATGACCTGACACTTGAGCAGGACAGGATGCAATGGTGCTTGGCACCCCAGGGGCTGAGCAGAACAACAGACAACCAGAATGGACAAAGCTCTTGGTCAACAGATGTACACCTCCAAGAGAGAGTGACCTCAAGTCTGGCCAGCCAGCCGACCTGCTTGGGTGGCCAACAAGTCATCATAAAGTGTCCCTCCATGCTAAGAGCTGACCCTCACAAAGGACAAATACATTGCTCTTGTAGACCCTACACTGGAGGTATGTCCAGAGCACCGGAGGAAACCTCCAGGCCTCAAATACCCACCATTCATCTCACGCCACCATTTTCCTCTGGGCCTGCTTCTACACAGGCCTGACCCAAAACCTGCCCTACGGTATGTGCTCTCTCAGGCAGGGCACCAGGGACCCTGGCCTGCCAAGGCCCTGAGTGACAGGTGGTCTACAAGCCATGCAACTGCACGACTCTGGGAAAGGGAAGTTGCAGGAGTTGCAGGGACAGAGCTGAGCACATGAAAACAAGCCCCAGTTTGCCCAAAACGTTATTCTGCTGTCGCTCGAGATGGGCACGGACCCAACTGCCTAAAGAAAGAGCACTGGGAGGACCTAATGGGAGCTTTTTTCCCCAAAGCAGCAAACACGCTCAATGGGAACCTCAGGTCTTGCTAAGAAAACGTGAGGAGCGAGTAGCCATGACCCGATGGCAGAGCCGAGCAGTGGGATGAGCAGCACGTGGACTGATGTGGCCTGAGCTGTGACTGCTGCTGTCTGTGGGCCACCACTGCTGCTCCTCTCAGCCTGCAGATAAACAAGCTCTCAAACTTTGGACTTTTCAGAGTGTGTAGGAAGATGAGACATGCACACTGGGACACAACACGGGTCCCAAAGCATCAAGTGTGCACCCAAAACCAGATTTTCACAGGTCCCAACATGAAGTTATTCCCCACAGTTCAAATGTACTCCCCTTTTCACATGTGGAATATTTTTGTAAGGGGAAAGAAAAAAATCTGTGCAAGACAGACCTTCTCAGGAGACCAGGAATGACAGACAGACAGGCCCATTCCACACTGGCCCTACCGCTGGTTGAGACCAGCACAAGCAGCAAAAACTCCTAGTAGTGGATGATTGCTCCATAATCCCTCCGTAATTTTGAGGTGTGGAGTCATTCCTAGGGGAGCAAACAGGAAAGTCCCATCCATTGGCATGGATTGCCTCCTTGATGAGTTTTATACAGGCTGTGAACTCATCTTTCACTCCCAGAGCTCTTCATTGCTGGGCAGAGAGGTGGAAGAAAATAATCACAGATAAAATTCCAGGTTTCAGATGAAGGCAAGTCCTCAACCTCCTCCCCCTTCCTTGCCTCAATTCTGCAGGAAAGTGTCAGGCTGCTTTGTCCTCCTTAAGGTTTCCCCTTACATTAGTCAGCATAAAGTTAATAAACACTTATATCCTTCCCAAAGGAGAGGTGACCAAGGCAGAGCTGATATGCACATGGAACCAGTCCATGCACTCACAGACAAGGATGGAACATAAAACCCTGATGTTACCAGATGCCAAATAATGAATATAGGTACAAGATCAGTAACAGCAAACAGTGTTATGTTTTGGGTTCACACACCCAAAATACATAAATACATAAAGGCAATTTGTATAAAGGCAAATGAATGCAGAATGCAACAGCTGCATTTGAAATTACACGGCTGGTATTTACCAAAACAGCAGTCAACATAAAACACACAAATCTCCTCTGATGAAGTTTATCTACCACACCTCTGGTGTTTATAACACACAACTGCTATTTAGATAGGAAATGAAATAAAACAAAGTAGCAAGGCAGCAAGACACACGTGGAGCATCGTTCCACAAACCTCTGTGAGGCTGCAGCGTTGAGACAAGACACGGAAGCTCCAACGCCCACAAAGATTACAAAATTACTAAACCCCAGGACTACAAAAATACCTTCAAGTTTATAAGAAATGAGCAGTGCAGAGCTCACAGGTGATGTATGTCACGTGGGAGACGGCAGGAAGCCACTTTCATTGCAGGACTCGCCTTAGCTGGGGGAGGAGACCACGGGAATTTTTATGTACACACGTGCTCGACATGTTATTACCATACAACCAAGTCATGTAGCAGATTTGAACTTGTCAAAGTATAGACCCAAGTTACACCAGAGCTCTAATTGTCTCTGGTTCCTCCTTTGATACATAGACACAAGTGTAAGACTTGGCTCATGAACTGGGAACAAAGCAGGACCCCTTGAAAAGGTGTGGGGAAGCATTCAAGCACTGAACAACCCCTAAAACCAGTGGGTTTGTATCCTCAGGGTTTATTTCCTCAAGCTCTAGTTTAGAATATCCTCACCTCCTTTATTGGATTTATTGCAGTATGACCTCTACCAAATACAAAAATCAAATAAAGGTTTTTGCATATTATCAGCTTCTTTTGTACATTGATCTCTCATATCCTGCTACACTGCTCAGCACCAGTTCATTCATTCAACAGGAGTCTGCTGCTCATCCAACTCTACTTAGGCACAGTTACACCGGTTCCATAATGCTTTTTATTAGAGATATCAAAGCCCCTGATCAAACCCCTTTACTCCCTACTTTACTTACACAAGCCATCAGACACAGCAGAATCTGTCTAGGATAACTGGGCTGGGGGATGGTAACACACCCCCCTTCAGGCCTCTGCAACACTACAGAGCGTCCCCTGAGGGGCAAACACAAACCAGCATCTCCCCTGTATTAAGATGCCAGCAGAGAATCACGGATTTTCCCACCTTCCAAGGAAACGTTCTAGCTACCCTCAGACTACAAGGATCAGGCTCTGAACAGACACTGGATCCAAAGCTTCCCTTGGCTTGCACTCTTCCCTTTAGGGAATAAAGGCTCCTTCACTTTGAGCATTTATATTGCTCAATGCCCACCTTCTATGTGCACATCCCCATAAAACAGCCTGATGGAGAAAATTAACGGGCAGCAGAACTACACTAATGCAATCCCAAGTGGAGCTAACCTTGTTTGTGTGCAGGGCTGATGATGAGAGGGGTCGTCAGCAAGGAAGGAGATAGGAAAGCAGAATGGACACGTGGTGATAACAACAGGCTGCAGTTCTGTGGGGCTCCCAGCATCAGAGTGACAGTGCTGGACTAGCTCAGCAGGGCCTCAGATCCAACCACAGGTTGGAGGGAGGGAAAGAGGAGTTTGGGTAAAGCAACTGAGGAGAAACGGGAGCGCAAAGCTCGTTCTGGAAGGAAAATAGTAACACTAGAGAGAGGCAGAGGAAGATCAAGGAGTAGGAAAATAATCTTAGGGGAGGCCTCGAGAACCTTGATCTGGTGGAAACTTTAAAGTTCCATCAATTGTGCTTTCAGCATCATCTGAGGAAGCATCTAGTGGGAAACTGTGTTCAAATGGTTAAAGCAAGAGCTTGAAAATGGACATGTTGCAAAGGTCCATTCCCAGCCCCAACCGTAGCCTGACAAGTGACTTCAAACAACTCACTGCTCCGTGTTCCCGCTACAGCTACAGCTTCCTCACGTGCACAAACAGATCTCATGAAGGATTTCGCAATTCTTAAATGCTGGCAAAGAGATTTGGGCTCTTTGCACTCTTGCCATTGCTGCTAACACGGGTGTAATCCGGGAGCTGGAGGAAGCTATGATAAATAAAAGCTTCCAGCCAAGAAGACTGCTGAAATTAGTCTTTTTTTTTTAACTGCTCACATGAGTGGACAACACCAGAACACCAAGAACATCTTGCTGATGAAAAACAAGCCGTATGTTTCTAACGACCCTCCACCATTGCGTTCAATGGGGTCAGGTCCCCATCTCCAGCACCTCCTGCCACCGTACCCACTGTTAGGAGACTCCCTTTGGAGAGTCCCCAGGGATGTCCCCATCACCTGGGCACCACACAGGTGGGACAGACACTGGCAATACACATGAATCTCCGGGTGACCCTTCATCGACACGACAAGGCACCAAGCGCCGACAGCGGCCAGGCCCTGCACAACCAGTGTCCACCACCACGCCTTGACCTCGGTCCGGGAGAGGGACACACGCGTGGTTGTGGTCCAATTCCCGGCCCAAGGAGCCCCCACCCGTCCCCGGGAACCGAGAGCAGCGCTGCTATGCCGCGGGGAGGGGGGGGGGGGGAGG
>VXBZ01003434.1:130162-151400 GCA_013399135.1 Heliornis fulica
GAGCCTCCTCTTCTCCAGGCTGAACAGCCCCAACTCTCTCAGCCTGTCCTCGTAGGAAAGGTGCTCCAGCCCCTTTATCATTTTTGTGGCCTCCTCTGGACCCTCTCCAACTGGTCCATGTCCTTCTTATGTTGGGGGTTCCAGAACTGAACACAGTACTGCAAATATATGCACCTTCATTGGTAATGCTTCAAACCCAACTTCAGTTGGATGCACTCTGAACTCTGCCTACCTACACCTTTCCTCCTTTGCTCCCAATGCTTAAGAACACCAGGGCACAGAAATGAATTGGCCAAATGGGAATGGTGGAAAAGTCAGGTTAGATCCCTGGAGTCCTCACTAAAGAACTTGCTTAATTACAATAATGTAAATGTCCTGGTAGAACATCTATACATTCAGTAAGAAGAACAAAGAAGAAAAAAAGTGGAGGAAATAGTGACTTAAGAGCCTGGTTAGGTACAGAATCATTTGGAGGTCACAGCAAGTGCCTTGGGACCCATGACTGGTGGAAACATAGAGGTACAGTGGATGGAAAACAACCACCCAGGAAAGAGCTCAAGAAACATGATGCCACAGTTTTCTATGATAATGCTGGCCCCTGCCAGGGCTGAGGAAGAGGAGGAAGGAGGCTGTGAGGACACCAAGAGAGTTTCCCTGGCAGAGCAGAGCAGCAGGAGACGTGAATACGGTGCAGGGCATTAGCCCCGACAGGTCTCCAGAGAGAAGAGAAACTAGCAAAAGGCTGTGTTGAATAAAACTGAGAGGAGAAATTCACCACAACCTTCTTAAAAGGAAGACTAAAACTGCCACCTCTCTCAAAAGATCTATTATACACCTCAGGTTCCACTTTCCCCCAGGACCAGTCCCACAAAAACGGCATATCCGTGCTAAGGACAAGGCAGAGGACAAATGAATTCACCAGTTTACCCAGTATGGGCTGCAGTAACCTGGGTGGGGACACACCACAGATACAGGGACAAGTGCTCCCTGCCACCCTGGGCTGATACCTCCTTGCAATGCTGCCTTGTCCCATCCTGAGGGACACATCCTTAACTGCCCCTGAAACAGATGCTGTTTTTCTCCTTCATCTACGCTCAAGCAACCTTCCCAGGAGGGTGGCATTTCTCTAAAGAAAACTATGGCAGTTATTTCATAGCTTGGACCTGGGGACAGCTGAGTGCACAGTGTCATAACATGAATTGTTTTTCTTCCAAGAAGGAGGCCACAGTTTGCTTGTTGATATTGTCACAAGGGGTATTTCAGAGAAAGCCCATGACAAAGCCTCAGCATGATTTTTCCCTTGGTTTAACAGACACGCACTCAAACACCAGACTCACAAAGTGAAACCTTTCCATCCACTGTGCAGGAGCTGAATCACATATGTCCCTGCACAGGCAGCTGATGGTGAATTATTAGGGGCTGGGGTTCAGGGACCTGAGCAGCCTGGTTGTTCAGAGCCTCTGGAATAGCATCAAGCCTGTGACCTGTGACAGCAGAGACTCGGGAGAGTGATGACAGAGATACTCAGCTCTTGCTGAAGGCCAAGGTGACATAAGTTGATGTCCCTGCACAGGCAAAAAGTTTTATTGGTGACTGCACATTTAGATGAAGGCTACTGCAGACCAGAGAACAACACACTCCTCCACAGTTTCCCCCTAAATGTTTGCAGAGGAAAAATAAGCAACAAGAACTGACCTGAGTTAACTGCAGCAAGCAGCTGAGATTCCCATCCTGATCAGCAACACCACAGCACTTCTACAGGAGAAAAGTCCCCCGGGGCAGTTCTCCTTTGGAGGTTATCAGAATGAAGGAGGAGGCTTTGTTTGATACCTCCTCGGTTGTTTCTTCATCAGAATTTCAAAGTTACTTCTGCCTGTGCCAAAGTATTGCGTTAAGAAAAGCAAGTTCTCTTAATTGTCGGTGTTGCAAGCTGCACAACATCCCAGAGAACAGAGTGGAAGGTATTAGTCAAATGCTAAATGGGAGGAGATGCCACTGACCCAGTTCTGCAAGATACAGCTAATGTCAGGGATACAGTTTAGTTACTGACTGCAAACCCCAAGACAAAATGGTTTGGGGAAAACACACAAAAACAAACCAACACCAACAAAAAGCCCCACGAAAATTACACACCCTGCTCCAAAACCCCAAAACTGAATGATTTCAAGGGCAGGACCTGGAGTAAGGTACTCACATTCTACTCCTCATACTGGCACTGATGCCATGGCCTGTAGTAAGTTGCTTCACCTGTTGCTCTACATGCAGAATATAGACAATAACACTTCTGTGTATCACGGGGCATTTTGTGAAGCTTTGCTGTTTGTACAAGCCATCTGAGGTCTTTAACTGGTGGTGTTACAGAAGTTCAGAGCATCAATGTCTCAACACAAAAATATCATTTACTTCTTTATCACTTCAGGTGGAATTGCACACATACATCAAGTGTTTTCCCATGTGTGAGGAATGCCTCTCAAAAACTCAGTAAAACTAAGTAAAAACTTAGTTTTTAAAAATCTCAAATACAAAAGGAGAGAAGCTACATCCCTCCTCTGACTATCAGCCCCTCAAGAGGAACAAACAACTTTCTTCTCTTTTTTTTTGTTGTTGTTTTTTATTTTTTTTCAATACCATTTCTTGGGAGTGCATCTCTGCTGAAGTGAGTGATCTATGAACCCACAAATTTCCATTATGAGCTGTAACTGCCTGTTTAGCTACACTACACTGTTTCATCTTGAAATTACTGTTAGGGGATTCTGGATCTTCTACCACCAGAAAAAAAAAACCCAACCAAAAAACAACAGCAGCGCACGGTCTTCCCACACTCAGAAGCACAGTTTAAAGTTCACATGAGCATTGGGTCCCCAAAAAATATAAAACTAGACCTCAGCAGTAAAGTCAGAGCACTGAAACAAAAAGTCCTTCATCCACTTTGGGAATTTTGGGGGTCCTTATTAATTGTTTCCAGTCAGACCGGATCTTGCAGACACTGTGTGGGTGGCTGTCTGCACGCTGAAGGCAGATGCAGGTGCCTGCCTGCACTGAGTATCTTGCACAGACTCATGTGCTTGTTATATTTGGGTGACTTTTTTGTTTGTTTACTCTTGTTTGATGTTTAACAGCATGTATTCCAAACTAAGCAACGTTCAACCAAACAAATACATTCTGCATAACAAACAGAATACGTGTATCATGTTACAAGATGAGCCAGATGCTAGTGACAAATCCTTTAAGAATTTTTTTTAGCAGCCACCTGAAAAATCACTTAGAGTCAGAAATAAGTAGCAAAGGCCATTGTATGAGTCACTGATGAAAACAAGAAAAGGAATGTGAAGGGATTTTAAAATATTTTTTCTTTTATCCAAAATGAGAGATGGCTTTGGATGAAAGAAAATTATAATTTTTACTGTTACCAGAGTAAAATTTGCATTTGTGAACGGGGAATTTCCACCTGAGACATATTGCTGAAGAATCATTTTCATAGCTGGAGATAAAGCTACAATTTTTACCCTGGGAACAGTGAAGGAAAAACAAACTCTTCTCGGTAAAGGGAAAGTGCAAAATTTTCGTCTTCAAATTTTCATCCAGAAATAGATAATGTTTGTTTGCATTAAGTCTTTAAAAACACTCACAAAGAAGAGAAGAGGTATTTCACAGAAGCAAACATTCCAGTCAGCCTAAACAGAACTGGGACGGGGAAACTGGACCAGACAAGTAGTAAGTACAGTAAGAACTTACACCAGACGCTACAAGGGTGAGTATGCCTCTGAAAACAAAATAAAAAGCTTCAGTGTTTATTATTACAGAGTCATCATTTAAAATATGGCAGCAGCCAGGAACTGAGTGAGGTTGGGTCTCCCCTCACTTCAGCAGGATGCACTTAAACAGCTAAATTTGCTGCTTCAAAGGATTTTTGCTGGTCTCACCCCTTTCCATGACTCTGGCCATGCTACAAACTCGGTTTCCCTCTCAGGACAGTGGGAACAGCAACGTTTTGTATTGGGTCACTGAAGAGATTAGTGTTTCCCCCTTCTCTGTTCTTCACTGCTGCCTTTTGCATTATCCTCACACCAAAAAAAAAAAACAACAACCCAAAAAACCCAGGGGTGGAGGTGTGGGAGGGGTGGAAAAGTACCACAAAATAGCAATGTCTTCAAACCCAGTCACCTAAAGCCAGAGAGACAGAAGGCTCTGGTAGGGAAGTTCTCCCCCAGCCCAAACCCATCCATCCCAGTGCAGAAAACACCAGTAAGTCACAGCCTGAGGGATAATTTCAGATGGTCTTTGGGATGGGTCCCCAGCATGCAGTTGCATCACAGAGAGCAGCTCAGCGCTCGGCTGATGGCGAAGGAAGGGTGGGAAGGGACATCTCCAGCCAAGCCTAGGTGCTCTGCAAGCCCAGCTGTGTGTGGAGACACACCTGGAGCACTTCTAGGAGTAAACTTTCCTCCTATTCCAATGCTTAGGACTGACATCACCATCCACATCCAGTCTCTTGCCTAGATAAACGAGATGTTTCCTATGGCACACACCAACCAGGCTTACGCTGCTGTGCAGGGTAGGAGATGCTGCCTCTGAGCACATACATGACTCATTACATGCACATGCAGGCTAAGAGGTAAACTACATGCAAAACAGCAAGGCAAGACACCCAGAAGGTGCAGTTAAGATAAGCACCATGTCAAAGCTATCAACAGAGACCCCAAGGCACTCCCACGTGTGTATCTCGTACCACCACCACCACGTCCTTCTGGGTCCACTGGAATGTTGAGCATCAGGAGTTGCAAAGTTTGCTTCTTTTCTTTGGGACTTGAGGAAGAAAGGTGCATTTTTCTGTGAAAATTGTTATGTCCTCAGGATTTACAGACAGTTCTGCACACAAGATGCACCACTTCTTGCTGAGCATGGTCGTTCAGGTCCTCACCCCAGTGGCTGGATGCAAAGCCAAAGCACCTTTCCTAACACCCACAAAAAAAACCTGAAACATGTTTGTTTGTTTATTTTAAATCTTTTTCTTTCAAGTTTCCAGGAAGACCATGCTGCTTATTTCAAGGAAAATACTTGAACATTTAGGGGGAAAGAGGGAAGTCCTACTCATTTAACTGGTGCTTTAGTTGAGTCTATACATTAAATAAGTCATCTACTCCTAAAGAAAACTGCCATATACTGACAACCAACCACTGAATATTAATTCAATTATTAAATCAACTGAATGATGGCAGTTTCCATGGTCAGTCTTAATTGCTCACTAGAAGAATTTGCAGTCTATCTTCATGTTTCTTTGTTCCACAACCCTGAGCAATGAGGCTTCACCATAGTGATTTTTCCATTTCAACAGGAGGACAGTGATACAGCACAAACCACCCCAAGCTTCCACACCTCAGCAAATACAACTGCTCCATCACTTGTTTGGAAAGTTATAAAGATCTTAGAGGAAATAAAGTTGTGTCAAACTCAGTTTACACCCTCAACAGCCACAGTTGGTATGACAACCCTGCAGCAATGCACTGTCCACCTCTGTTAAACAGGTCCATTTCTGGTCTTATCCAGACCGCCTGGGAAGTCCCGTTTCTAAACTGACTCTGCAGTAATTCTGCTCTGGACCAGCACAGAGATTTCAAATTCAGCTTTACCCTGACACTAAGAGGAATAAACCATCAAACAAAAGCAGCCCTAAAGCGCCTGCAGCCCGTCGTGCTTGCGGAGGCTCAGCGAGACGACAGCTTTGCGTTGAATTTCCTATTTTATTTCCGTGTTACCTGCAACAGGAAAAAACTCAACCTCTCATTTCCTTCCACCTACCCACTTTCTGCTTAGTGTTTTGAGCAACTGGTGTGAATTAGCTACAGTCAGGAGCCAGATTTTCTGTTTGCTCTTTTTAAAATGTGATGGGTAGAAAGATACAGGGGAAAGTCTCCTGGATAGAATGAGGAAAAGGGTTAAGGAGAGGATGGTACAGACACACCTAGTGAGCAGAGGTCCCAGGCAGCATGAGCATGAATCTTGGATGCCTACAGGAAGAAACCACTGTCAACAAGGAGACAGATTGTTCCACTGAGCTCATGCAAACTCCAGCAAGGTGATGCTTTCAGAATTAGGCTTCGAAATTTACAGGAAAAAAAAAAAACCCAAACAAAAAACCAAGAAATCTCTGCAGCCTCTTTCCATAAGTCCCAGTAAACTCTCCATAAGCTTCTTAGGTACAGCACAGTACTATTTCCAAAGCACATTGCCATGGCTCATTGCTCTGTGTGACTTTGAGAACATGAAGTTCCTGCTGGAGATACCAAGAAACATGAAAACCGCTTGAAAACAGAGACCCAACACAGCCGTTTGCTCGAGTACCACAAGAGGGGATGTAGCTCCTTTCCATTGACATGACCATAAAACCCTACTTCTAGAAAGGAAAGTTTTGAAAGAATTATCAACCAGAAACAAGGCACCAGAAAAGGGAACTGTTGCATTTACATCAGTATCAGCAAAGAGTCTCTCTTTACCATCCCATTGCAAACAGCCATATCCTCAGCCCAAGAGCCCCGCTGTCACGACAGGGAACAGTGGGAGCTTTTGCCTGTTTTGCTTTAAGAGAAGCACTAGGTCTTGAGGCAGATGTTTTGCTGGGAAGCACTGGCTTCAATGCTGTCCCAAGAGCCCCACGACACCCAAGTGTGCAGGGCACAATGCTGCCATGCTCTACAAGCTGGGCAATCCCAGCCTTGTCACTACGGTGCAGATGCAAACCTGCAAGCGGTACCAGCAAACATCTGGGACTCTGCACGCTGGAGAAGTGGGGAGGTGAAAGCAAAACACGACTGAAAATGCCTTTTGTTGTGGTTATTGACTCGCTAATGCGTGGCTCACCGGTCAGGTGCCCCGCAGGTTAACAAGCCTCCTGCAGACACACACACACGACACCCCGATGGCAGCATTTCCTGCCTGCTTCTGGCGACCACCCACCACCCACCCGCTCATCACCAGGCTCCTTTGGGACCCTCTGGGGAGCCAAGATGCTCACTCAACTCTCTAAAGATGTTTGCAAAGAAGAGGGGCCTTTGAAGACATTTCCTCTCCAAAAGCCCCCAACAAAAATACACCTAGCCACCACGCACATGACTCCTCTGCAAAAGCAAAAGACATTCACAAGCCCTTTGACACTAAAAATGTATCCTTCCTCCTCCTCAGACTTCTCCTTTTACAGAAGCATTTCTCTTTCTGTGCCATTTCCCACCCTCTCATACTTGTCTTCTTTACTAGCTCCCACCCTGGAGCCAGACTCGAAACACACAGCTCGGGATGGTGATACAGCCCGAGCCTCAGCACCCACTTACAGACCACTTGGTGCTAACAGGTCACATCCTGACTATTCCTCCCTGCACATTATTTATTTACCAGCCTCCTCTTCCTTCAATGCTTTATTGATTGCTGCTCTTTACTCCCATGCACTCTAGCTGTGCATCCTGTATTGGGAGGTCCTATGCAGCGGTGGGGGAATGGAGACAGGGACTCCTTTCTGTTCCTTAAAGGCCAGGCAGTCTTTCCTTGCAATCACAGAAATATCCACATTGCAGCCTTTCAAGACTGGAGTAGCTCCCTCAGATCAGCAAGTGACAAAAACTAAACCAACCACACCTCAAACCCCACACCTGATCCTCTTTTCACTGCTGAATAAGAACCAGCAAAAGGCCAGGGAGAGGCAAAATGTGTTTCAGGGAGAGATGCACAAGCACACACATCTGATCTCATTTTCCAGAACAGCTGGTAATTACCTCTGTCTTCCCTTACCTCTGGTAACAACAGCCCAGCATGTTTGGTGGTTAACAGATCTCTGGCAATTGCTCAATCCAGAGCAGCTCAGCACTTTCCCCTAGTCTCTTCCTGAAGTTCTTTTGGGTGTTCCAGCTGACTAAAGGAGGGAAAGCAGCTAAACACTTACTCAATTTACCAATGACAGAAAAACATCACGTGAAATCCTGTCATGTTGGAAAAAAAGAAAAAAAAAATAACGATAAGGATACCCAACACTTGCACAGGAAAGAGCTCACTGAGCAAAGCCATCCCCTTCTGTCACCTTAGGCAGAAAAATAACCAGCCATGAGACAACCAAACCTTGATTGACTTGTTAGTCACCTCCTTCATCAGCATTTCCAGCTCATCCACAGATGGCTGTGCCTGCTACCTTGGCTGTACTTTGGAGACCTAGTAGCTATGAGCTGGCATGGGTAAACATGTGCTGGTAGTTCTGCACATGTGAATTAGCATAGACTGAATGAAGCCAGCAAATAGTGGCCCTATCACCCAGATCCAGGGGAAAGTGGTCTTCTTCCATGCTGGCATCAAGGGGAAGACACTGAGTGTCAACTGTCCAGCAGCAATCTCCACTTACTCTCGTGGGATCAGTCTCCTAGCAGAGAATTTGAGTTAGTCACAACGCTTCTCTTACGTTGCATAAAATAAAGGAAGAGGCCATAAAAAGAAAATTAAAAAAAAAAGGCATAACCAATTCTGAACAGTGTTTTTCTCTGCTCTGAGTGAAGAGTCAGCAGCTCTGATTGCATTGTGCAAATTCCCCCAAAGTTCCCCCGAAAGGTTCCATCCCAGACAGGCAAGCGAGCTCTAGTAAAACCAGCTATTAAGGTTATGCTGATACTTCTTTATTGACTTAAATTATCTGTTAGATCTCAGCACAGGTCACTGAATCAGCCTCCACTACAGATTTGTAGTGCTCCTTTCCTTTAGGGAGAGAGAACATTGGCAATATCACAGACTTGGCTGTAATGTAGCTTCTCCCTGCACTGCTCCCCACAATTTTTAACTGGTTACCTGATGTGAAGAACAATGTTCTGGTGGGAGGACTGGGAATTGCCAACTGACAGATTGATTCCTTTAGTAAACAAGACAGTTGTAGGTTTTATGCTGTCTGGGCACATCAAACAGGTTTTTTTTTTTTTAAATCTGCTTAGTTAATAGAGGAAAAATCTCTGCAAGAGACTGCAGAGTCAGGAGAGACACCAGCCAGATGCAGTGTTCCAGGAGGAGAGAACATCTGCTAAATTCTAGACAGAGGTGCCTGGATGATCTGCAGCAGGAAAGAAATCCGAGAGGATAATGACCCTCTGAGTGAGCCTGGAGGAATGAACGGGCATCACCGGGAAATCACCGATGACAAAGTCACACTCAGCACCCAGCTAAATCTTATTAACTACATCCTTGCAGACAGCTCTGCCCACAGATGGGAGACCACAGCCTTACTGTGCAAAAACCATTCATGTGCTCGCTAGTGCCTCGGGGGGAACTCGAAAACAAAGTGGAAAATTGACTCCTGATGGAAGCCTGCTCCTGTCACTTGGGAACCTGGACCAACTGGTGGTTTGGCCAGATGCTTCACAGCCCTGGTGCCCACACATACACAGGAAAGCCAGGCAATCCTTCTGCACAAGCATTTGCACCAGCTGCTCTTGCCTCTCCTTATTTCACTGATGGTATCTGGCACCACTGGTAACATCTGCTGAAAAGCCACCAAACCAGCATTTAATCTGCAGGAGCCTTTGGTGGAAGCCCAGGGCAGGCAGCTTAAATGAGGTGACCCCTTCCTTGTCCTGCTCTAATGTGTATGTGAAGCTCAGACATTAATTTTTCATCTCTATCCCCAGCCACTGATTAAAGGGACCCCTTCCCCAATCCCCCTTCCATCTCCAGTGAATGCCTGTCTTTCCATGCTTTGGCAGCTGTTTTCCTTCTCCTCCCTGCCCATTTGCCTGCTGTTGTCTTGTAAAAATAATTAGCAAGGCTCAATAATTGATGTGATCTTCCTCATTTTTCATCTCCTTCCTACAGTGCTGTCTGGCAAGCATGGAACTGCACAAGCAGCTGTGCTCTGTTGGCTGCCCATTGCCTCCTCTGAGAGGGACCATTGCCAGAACAAGACTTTGCAATCTAATCCTCTATTTACCTTTCTCTGGACTCTGCAACTGTTTCCCAGAGAAGAAGCTTTCGAGGTCACAGCACCACGTGAGCAAAGGAGGGCTCTAATGTCATCCATAACAACAATAATATCTCAAACACCTGCTCATGTCATACCTTGAAACAAAAATATTGGCAGCCTGCTCTGGTTCCTCAACATTTTTTATTTCTAAACAACTGACTCTTGACTCATTGGTAGACAAGGAAGGAACACAGTGATTTCAGATTAAAAACAATCTCCCATTCTGCAACAATCCTACTGACTAGAGCAGGGGACCCTTGTGCCTCACTCCAAAGTCCAGGGCACTGAACACAAACACAGCTGACACAGAGGTGAACATGGTGCTGGTCTTACAAGGTAGAACAGCTCCCTCAACCCTAAGAGTTACTCAGCTACCAAAGATGAATTACAGATTCACATAGAGACTCTTGTGTCAGGTCTGTGTGAGACTGGAGAACATGTTTTTGAAGACCACTGTTAACAAGTCCTGGCCAGGAGAGGACTGCTGCAGGTTTGACTCGAGCAGCACAGCTCACGGTGCAGCTCCCTCACTCCAGTGATATCCTAGAAATGGGTTTCTTCACATTTTGTTTTTACTGATGATCAAGCAGAACATTTGCCCCTTTTGAAGCAGAGAGGGAACACACTAAATACAGGAATTACACCAACTAGGAGAGTTCCTAATACAGCTTCTTTGTTTTGATGAATTCCGTTTTCCAGATGCCTGACAGCAATCACCACTGTCAAGAACTTGCAGTTCTTGTCAAGCCACAAGCTATTGTCATCCAGCTCATGGTTTGGGAATCACTTCTTCGAGCACTTCACTATCATCCAGCCTTTGCACAAGCTGCCAGTGGCCAAGGCTGGGGAAAGGCAGCTCCTAACTGTTGAGCTTCAAACCAGACACTCGCTCATTTCTAGCACTAAGCAGACCTGGCCCACACGGATTTCTTTAAAGCATAAAATCCCAAATTCTGCAGGAATGGGCACTGGTGGTTCATCTTTCAGTATTAATCTGACCCTGACTAGATCTGATGGATTATGACAAGCTGCCTGAGCATAGGATAAATTCTAGTTTTGTCCATTCAAGAGCAGCTGAGGAAAACAACTGCCAAAGAGGAAAATGAATGAGCAGTTCTGCTGCAACCACGCAGCACCGAGCGATGCATCTCTGAGGAGCACATGCCTACCACAGCAACACCTCCCCAGAGGGCCACTTCAGCGGTACCCAGTGACCAGATCACACCTGGAGAAATCCAGCAACACCCAGTGCCTTTTCCACAGCCTGTGCCAAGACGTTTTGCAAGAGTTGCCAGAGGCTCCTTCCATCCTGCTAACCTCCACCTCATCCTCCTTGCTGCTTGCAGCTTGTTGTTTCAAAGAGCAGCGGTGTGAAAAAACAGGAAGCCATGCAGAGAAAAAGAGAGAAGAGATTGAGGCACGAAACTGCAGCAGCACCAGCTCCCCTGACACACACCCCACCCCCCCCCCTTCCCTTACCACAGGCCATATTCTCGGTGAGAAACGCTGTATTTGAGCTTGACGGGAAACCGGTTACGGAGTCGCGGCCAGAGAGCCCACTGAAGGAGGGGAAATCCTGCAGCACAGGGGGAAACGTGTCTCTCTAGACTCTGCTGGTCTTGGGGACTGGCAGAGGGGAAGAGGTGGGAGTGAAGGTAGTGTTGAGAGTCAGACTAAACCCGAGCCTGCTATGCTTCACGACCAGGCCGAGTCCCAGCACGCACCGCCCGCTCCCATGTGGGGGGAGAGACAGGACGAAGCATAAAAACCTCCTGCTCTTGCACCCTTTTCTCCAGAGGGATGTGCTGATGGGATGGCTGGGTGTGATGTCCTGCAGCCAGCTCCTGGGAGCAGTGCTCGACAAAGGGCCTGCTCCAGCTTTATGTGGGGCTCTACGGCCTCGAGGCCCACTCGGAGAGATGCCAAGCTGACAGCAACCAGCAGCTGCCCTCCCGTGCTGAGGATAATGGCCAAGGGGCTGTGGGGAGGGTCGACAGGCCTGTTCCCCAGAGCACCTGGGTGCTGGGCTTTACCTCTCTCCAGGCAATACATGAGGCCTCATTCCTCACACATCCCCTCCCCGAGCTCCCGTGCTGCTCTCGGTAGGAATCGGGATCACTCCTCACCTCCCCTTCTCTTCTCCTCACATTAGGTTCAAAAACTTCAACAGATTTTACTGCAATTCTTTCAGGCTGAAGAGGGATTTTTGAAGGGAGACACAAGGCAGAACTGTTGCCTGTTTGTCCCTTTTGCAGCAGGCCACCCACAGCTATCACTTTGTTTTTTAAGGCACTAGACTGTCTGTAGCTTGGACAGGGGATTCTCTGTCCCTTGGACATGGGAAAGGCCTGAAGGCTTGACCAGCTCTAGGAGGTGACACAGGGCTAATCCCTCCTTGAAGATCCCATGGTCATGGAGTAAAAGCAACAAGACAAACCAGACAATACTCCACAGGCAGCTCCACATCTGTTTTGTGCTCTCAGCATGAAGGAAAAGTATGTAACCCCCTTGTCCCCAAGACTTCAGATCTGCAGCTTCAACTATCTACCAAGGACCACTCCACAGACTATTTGAGTCTTGTCTATGACCTCCTGTAGTCCAGCAACTAGTAGTGCCATGATAGCATTGAGGTAACAGGGTTCTTGTAAGAGGATCCCAATGCACACATGAGGCCACACCAAAGCAGCAATTATAACTTCTATTGGTTTAAGCCTTGCTAAGCTTAGCTAAAGCTAAGAGAAAGCTTTACTAAGCCATGTTCAAGCATAGAGCAATTGTAAGAGAGAAAGCCTTGCTAGGGGGGTTTAAGGAATACAATAGGTTTTAAGAGAGTGCCATCAACACTGGGATCTTCCCAACACCACCAAGCAGCAGGATGAGAAGGGTCCACATCAGAGCATTGAAGAGAGGCAGGCACAGCCTCTTCAGGGTGTCCCCTGCAGCTTCAAGGGATGCTTGATGTCTGTGTCCCCACCGAGGCAGTCTCCTTATCTCCTGCATCAGCTGGGGTCACTGCATGTGGGGCCAACACATACAGCAGACCTTGCTGGACTCATGAGCCCGATTGGCTGACAGCAGGTGACTTCCCATCCTGACTGACTAGTAATGGCTCCCCACTACACTACCCCAGTGTTATGGTTTCCCCTGCACATGAAGGTTTGATTCCCATGGGAATCTTGTGCTTCCCTTCTCACATGAAGGTCGGTTCTCATAGGAACAGTTTTAAAATTCTTTCTCCTTGGTCACCTGGCGAGTCTGTCCATCGGACATCTGTCCATCCCTGTCTGACTCAAACCATCCTCTATTATCCCTTACACATGCCATTTTCTCACCCATATATAACCTGCTTAAGGAATAAGGATTCCAAGTAGCATCAATCTATTGAAGAGGGGCAGCAGATCAGCTTGTCAACAGCTCTCAGCACTCACAGCTCTCCCTACTCACCCTTTGTTGGCAACTTCTGACAGGAAAGCTTCCATTTTGCAGGAGCCTTCCCTGCTCACACCTTTATCTTTTCAGTCTTCTACATAAGGCCAAGAGAGATTAAAAGGGTGGAGAGGATGAAACAACAGTTTGGGGCAAAAAACCTAGCAGGAGACAGAAAGGCCAAGCAAGCCAACACACACATGCCCTGGATAGATGCTTCCATATAAAGTATTTCCAGCTTCATCTCCACATGTAACCACATCTATGCTTATGTCAATAGACTAAGTGGATAAAATAAAAGGAAAATAAGCAATGCCACAGGAATCCTGGTACATTCAAAGCAAGGGAAAAAGCAAATGCAAAGCTCAGCTTGGCTGGCGCTATGGGAGACCTGTGCTCAAGAGTCAGAGCAAGTGGGACAAGCGTGCACAGCCTGAGCCACAGTGGGCAACAGCTCACAATTTGAAGCCCTAAAATAATGCAGCACACAGCTCAGGGGCAGTTATAGGTCTTAATATGTTAAAATATCCACACAGTATCTCCCAACACTGTACTTAGCTTAGGTTTTGTCCCTCAAATGTCCTTTACAGCTTCCCTAATTCAGCACTGCACACGCAAATTGTCCTTTTTTACTGTTAATAACACATAAACCCATTCTTTAAATTGTTAAAACCAAGAGGGGAAGAAGCAAAGACAGACATGAGGCAACATGATGGAAGAGAACAAAACGATCTGGTATCTATTGGTGGGAATGGGGAATGCAACATTTCCACGGTCATTTTCAAAGCCTCCGTCCTGCTTGCAGAGGGATACACTGTGGTGCAGTTTATTTATAAAACCTATAAGAATGATGACCCAAGGCTATATCTTGAAGAAAAATAAGCAGAGGTCAAGTTATCTAAATGCAGTCACAAACCCAAAGAGCCTCACTGCAGTTAGGGGGATGCAAATCACAGGAGAGGCCCCAGTACTTCCGAGCTGCTAAAACAGTGGCGTAAAGCACGAATAATGCCCCTGGTTTAAATGCAGCCAACACTGCAGTTTTCTGTTCCAGCCACAAAAGTACAGCACAGTGGGGAATGTGGGGGGTGAGAGGGCACAAATGAGACTGAGGGGGATTCCCAGCACCTCCCTGTGTGGCAGAGCTAGCCAGCTAGCCTTCTCAGGCTCTTTGGTTTCTTGTTTTGTCTTTTTACGTAACTGATGAAGAGATGGGCGCCTGCAAGCTGCAATTCACAGCAGAGCCTTCACCTAAACACTCTGAATCATTCCTGGGAGGAGACCATCTCTGCTGACAACTGAAGGAACCTCTGGAGAAGGCAGACAGCTAGAAGAAATGATGAACTCCTCTGTGGTATTCACATTAAGGCATCCATGAGACTCAACTATTTGCTACTGGCACTGCAGCTCGTATCCAAACCTGCTCAAGACCAAAACAATGTGGGTGCAACAGGGAGCAAGACAGGAGGAAGAGCAAGGCCCTTACAATGTGGTCTGCAATCCAAGTGCTGGAAGTTCCACCTACAACTGACTGGACTTATAGGCCCCCATCTCCTTAAGAAGCATTAGTCAAGCCCAGCATGATGAGGGATGCTGCTGGGAGGGGGCAGGCAGGAGTAGTCACTGCAGGTGAGAATCGCAGTTAAACTCCCATTCCCATCTCCACTGACAGACTTTTAGCATCTCCTTTTGACGCTGCTCCAGCGAGTGTTCGTGGATTCATTTTCCCAGGGAAAGGAGATGCAGAGGTCCCTCCCCGAGAGCTGCTTCAGCCCCTGTAACAGGGCACACACACCCCACCTTGTGGCAGAGGGAAAGCTGGGGAACCAAGAGAGAAATCAGCAGTGGGAAGTAACGAGGGGCCAACGCCGAAACTCTTTATTCTTTTGTGTGTCCTCAGAAGCCCCACCGACCTGTGTAGTTTTTAAAAGAGATGGAAATCAAGATCTGAGGCAATGTGACACTCCTGCATCTATAGCCACCTTGGATAATTTGGCATCGCTGATGCAAAGAACTTCTGTGCCTGTTTATTCACAACACTCACCTTAAAATAGGATTTCACTGGAAGCTTGAGAGTACTTTTTATGCTTTGCCTGATGCATTCTGTTTCAGAGTCTCTGCTGCTTACAGACACTCAGTCTCTCTTGCTTCACACAGAACTTCTCATCCATCACACAAAGGTACTAACTCACACTACTGAATCAAGCTGCTGTGCAACCAGAACATGTAACAAGCTCACAGCAGCTCTACCCTGCTGAAAGGGGTCGTTTAATGTCATTTGTTTCACTGGAACCCAAAACTTATCAATTAGTACATATATGTAGCCACATACATTCACACAGGTAGCAGGAGAATGTATACACCAGGCTCTAGAGTGGGACAGTCTTTACTGTAGCATTGACAGAGCTTTGCCACTGGATCTGAAGAAATCAATTGTTTCAAGAATCAGTGGTGCTCAAGGATCAAGAAAAAAAAAACCCAAAACTTATCTCAGGACTTGGAAGTCAGTTTCTAATATACAGTATTATCTTTCAGGATTTAGCTCCACCCATATCTATTTCCTAACATATGAACAGAGCTCTTGCTAGGTATTTGTAACGATACAAAGTGTGGAATGTCACTCCTTGCATCTCTATTGCTGTTGTTGAATAAAACTGGGGCTTATGTACTGACCACAATTTCCTTTTCTAGACAGTAAACATTTTTTTTAATATATAGAAATGCCAGGGCCTGAATGCCAGATCTGAAGATTATTACACAGAAGCTATTGGTAAACTACAAACTAAATACATGCAGAAAAGTTAAAAACTTCTTTGGGAAATCCTGAAGTCTTAACAAAAAACCCCAAACCACCCCACCCCCAAACACTCAGAACACCTCCCTCCCCCAACCCCTTTAAAAGCCAAAGTCAACAGGGGAGATCATTGATTTACTCAGAGAATCACACACAAAGAAGGACGTGAGAGTCTGTGAAGGGTTTCAGACATACAAAAGAACTTCCAGCTGGCTACATCAGCAGACAGGGGGTTAATAGTAAATTAGATATTCCTAAATTTAAGTGCAACTGCTGAAGTTGAAATTGAAACACTGTTAAACACTTGATATTCAAACCCCACATATACCACTGTCCAGGGCCCAAATTCACTAGCTAGTTTTGAAAACCAGGGATCAGATATAGCTAATGATTTACATGTGCTCCTCATCCCCTCTGTGAGGGGGGATACCTCAGACACTTATCTGAAACTTTAAGCAGGAACTAAAAAAAAGCCACAGAAGGACTACAATCAAGTCCACTGTCAGGTAGGACACACATATTTCTTGCCACATACAGGACTATGGGAGCTGAACAAACCATGCAGTGTAGTAAAGCATTTGCTCAGCTGCTGTGATCAGTTACAGAATATAAACCACCTTCTAATTCTGCCTGTCTCAGCCAGGTCCCAGCTCAGGACTGAGGCCCATAGCAGCTACCACAACACATGGTAAATCGAAATGGACACCAAATATCTCCCTCTGAACCTGGACAAAGCCAACTCTGCCAAGCGCCTCAGGAGCCACAGGCACAGAACCCTCCAGAAAACCACTGGTCTGTTTTACTCAATCTATAAAATTCCCTTTGTGCTCTCTTTATAATCCCTTATATTCAGGTGGAAGACAGGTGTAGGAGCAAACTTAACACAAGGGCACCTACAAGCAGCCTTACCCATGCACTCGGTGGGAGTACACACAAGACAGCGGCCACAATCAGGAGGACAGAGAGCACATGGCTCAGCATGAGGGTGCCTGGTCCAAAACCAGACCACCACTGGAGTAAGGAACAGCCAGCACTTACCCCAGTCCATCCCCACCAGTGTCACAGGCAGCTTCACTCCAACAGTGATCCCTGGTGCAGGTCTGGTTTCCACACGGATGCACACACCTCACAGAACCCAAGAGCTAAGCAAGGACCCCCAGACTCATCAGACATGAATCCTCCAAGCAAGGAAGAGCTCCCAAGCCCACCACAACCAGACCAGACTGAACCAGACCAGACTGAACCAGACCAAAAGTGCCCCACAGAAGCTTCTGCCTCATTACACCAACAAGCTGCAGGTGCCTGCACAGGCTGGGGAACCAGACCAGGAGGTTATCCCAGAAGTTATTAACCAGAAACGGGGGCAGCTGTTGCTGCTCTCCAAATAAGGTATTCCACCCGAAAAAACAACTCCAAGCTCAGAGATCCTTCTCAAAAAGGCATCGGTTTTGAGATCTGCACTGGGTATAGGTTGCTGCCTGTACTGCATTCATGGGGGAGGATACAATTAACACAATTAAGAGGACCCAGACCCCCTGCAGAGTCTGCAGGTGACAGGGGCCGTGTCAGAAGCACAGAGAGCAGCACACAGAAATCCTGCACCAATTATCACCTCTCCAATAGGATTTGGGATGGATTAAGCATAAGTTTTGTTGAAAACACAGGATAATGAGACTAAGAAGTGGAGATGTTTGGCTTCAAACCAAGGAACCAAGCCTGGGAAGGGAGAGGAAAGACATTTCTTAGGGTGTATCATTATTTATAGTGGCCTTTTTTTACCTACATCAGCAACCAGAAGCTGTACTAACTGGGAATAAATTCAATTAAAGAAAAATTCCTTGAGCAACGAGCCCCAGCTCACCACAGGGCTTGTAAGGAGACATCCCACACCTGCACTGGACCTTTACTTGGAGAAAAGAACATCAGGAAATCCCATTCTTTAGGGGGTGTAGTGTGATGGAGTGAGTGAGGGTTCCCATCCTGGGCACTAAGGCCATAGAGAAAACCCTGAGCAAGTCTCCTCCAGGACTTGATTTCTTTTTGCTTCCAGCTCTGGAGATGTGTGAATGAAAGTGTGCACTCACACAGAAGCAGACACTTTCACTCTTCACAAGCTACCTACACAACAGAGTAGAAAAATGATACTATCATGGTCCCCTCCTTACTAACTGGCTGCTCTCCATGCTCTAAAAGCAGGATGATACAATTAGTTAACATACTAGCAATTACTTTGTGTCTGAAGGCATAATGAGCCCATGCATTGAGCTACAAGTTCATGCATAAGCACACAACCATTTCATGCATGAAGGCAAAGCTAATTTATGCTTAAGCAATCAGTTATTTAATACCTGGGCAGTTAGTTAATGCATGAGTGCACAAAAGATTTCACGTGGTTGTGGACATTTTCACTCTTTACATATTACCTGTGATGGAATAGGAAGAAGAAATACCAGGTCCATGTGTACTGACACCGGCTCTACCGTGCCCTGAAGCAATTCTGTTTGAACCAAAACAATTATCCAAGAAAACACATTGATTTGTTCTTCATGGGCACACCTCCATGTGTTATTTCAAAATAAAATGGGAGTCCTTTAAAAGAAAACAGTGATCACTCTCCCAAGCTCCAAGGAGTAATGTCTGGTTTAGGGAAAAGAAAATAATCAGATGAAATATCATCAGATTCAAGAACCCACATAAGAGGCTGGGCTGACAGAACAGCCTGTGAGAAGCACACACGAGGTGAGAACTTCAGAAACTCTTCCTATGCTCCCAACGGTGTGCAGTGGAACTGGTGGGAGTGCAACCATCACAATTAATACACCAGCTGTAGTTACACATACATGTATCATTCACACACATGCTAAACCACAGCAGGGATGTAAAAACTTTACTGAAACAGAAGTGTCTATTATTTAAACAAAACCCTCTAGATTTTTTTTTCAGTTAGCACAAACTTACTGCCTGCTTCAAAATGCAACAATTCCTACACACCTGCATTCCCCATGGGGCTGAACTCAACTTCAAACACAGTTTTTCAAAGTGTAACAAGTGGGTTTGTGCTCAAGATTCTCAGGGGTTACAGGACAATTATCAGGGGTTACAGGGAAGGAAACAGGAGACAAACAGAAAAGAAAAAGCAGCCTGAAATGATGGAACTGCAACATCTTTAATATGTTGGCATCCTGTAAGAACAACCGTGGGATTGTTACCCCAGCTAAATCTTAGCAGTATTTCCAGCTTTGTGTCTATCATATTGCTGGAGTTTAAAGATGACAAGTAGAATCACTTTCTAAGTGTAAGAAAATATAAAATAAGCATAAAACTGGATTTAAGTTGCACTTTCTTTCAAGGATCACAAAAAAAACCCCATGAAAATAGTTTAAGTACTTTCTGAAGCCACAACTCTTAAGAAGTGCTATTTATTAAACAAGTGAACCATAACATACAAGTGCCACTCTTCACTTAACAGTAGTTTGACTCTCCTCTCCCTTAAGCTTAAACCACGATTCTTATTAGCAGCATTTCGTCTCCAAACCCTTATTTTGAGGGAAAAGCATAGAAACTACTCCCTCTGAAATGAGAACTCTTCCAGGATCTTTATAGGAACCACGTTAACAGTCAGCATATGTAAACACACATAACCAGCAACACTATCAAATAAACTTTTTGCAGCATGAAAGCTGCAGAGATTCACTTTAAATACAACCCCACAACATTCCCAGTGTTACTCCAAAGATCATTGTGCTTTGTTATGGGTGTTGTCCCATCCGCCCCACCAACTTCTATTGCTTTTTCATACCCCTCCAAAGAAAAGCTCCACAATGAGTTTAAGGACACTTGAGAAAAAAAAGATTTCCCCGTGTGAACCACGTTTTGCTTTTGCAAGGACTAGCATCTCCACGCCTCTGGAGGAGGCACAAGGTGAGACACAAGATGCTGCTCAGCCTGGCTCAAGCTCTGCAGCCCCTTTCCAGGCTCGCCTGAAAGTCCAAACAGCAAACTCATCCCTCCCCATCCCCAAGTCCCAACCGATAAAGCTGAAACACAGTTCGCACCCCTGGCAGGGCAGAGAAGAGTGAAACAAGGTGGCACATCTGGGTCGCTGAACATCAGCAAGGCTTTAACCGGCAGCCGAGCTGCCACACACGGACTGGAACTTTCCACATCAATCTCCCTTCAAGCGTTTCCCACGGCTGAGCCTTCGCAAATCTCTTTCCCGGGCGAGATGCGGGAGCATCCCAACACCATCAGCCGGTTCCTCCAGCTCTGCCGAGCTGGGGACACCCCGTCCCGCGGCGGCGTCTCACGTCGGGGGGGTTATCTGAAGGACGGGGGCAGCTTCCCCCCGAAGTCGCCGGTCCCTGGGTTCAGGACGTCCCCGGCGCCGCCGGGAAGCGGCCAGGCTGGAAGCGCTTGAGACGGCCCCACGAAAGCGGGGGGGTCCCAGCCGGGCAGCTCGGCACAGCGACAACCGTGGAGCAGCGCCAGCGCCGCGCAGGGACCGTACGGGTACGGGCACGGGCAGGCGGAGGAGCCGCCGGGAAGCGGAGGCAGCGGCCAGACCGGAGGGACCGGGGGCGGCGCGGCGGGAGGCGGCGCCGGGGGTCGACGCGGGCGGCGGCGGCGGCTATTGTCGCCCTCGGGGAAGGCGTCCTGGAAGGCCGGGTCCAACACCCAGTCGCCGCCGCGGCGGGAGGCGGCGGGGCCGTGGCCACGGCGGGGCAGGCGGCGGAAGCAGGAGTTGAGGCTGAGGCTGTGGCGGACGCTGTTCTGCCAGCGCTTGGAGCCGCCGCGGTAGTAGGGGAAGCGCCCGGCGATGTAGGCGTAGATGCCGCTCAGGGGCAGCCGCTGCTCGGGGCTGGCCCGGATGGCCATAGCGATCAGCGCCGCGTACGAGTACGGCGGCTTCTCCGGTGCCTCCGGGCTGCGCGGCCGCGGCTCTCCCGGCTCCGCTTCCCCCATGGCCCCGCCGCGCTCCCGGGCTCGCCGCCGGCCCTCTTGGCGCTCTGTCGTGTGTGTGTGTGTGTGTCCCCATCCCT
>VXBZ01003434.1:151753-181374 GCA_013399135.1 Heliornis fulica
GGTCCGCAAAGCCAAAGTGAGGGTTAAAGGAGGCGGCGACGGGACCCCCCGCCCGGGCTAACGGCGGCTGCAGGGGGTGGCGGCGGTGGGCTAGGGGGCAACTACGGGCCAGGAGCTGCCCCGGCAAAGCTGAGCTCTGCAGCGAAGCCGGTGGGGATGAGAGTGGGTGTGAGCGAGGTTGGGGGGCTCACACCACCATCCCACGCCCAGCGGGTATCCCAGCATCACCGCCCTCATCCTTGCAGGGACCGAGGGGGAACAGGGAGAGCTGTTCCTCTGAGCTCTGCAATCTTCCACTTGTCAGCATCACATGCAAGCACTCCAGCTCACCAACCCCTTCCAAGTACAGCTGTATTTAAAGAATTATTAGTGGGGGTGATGCTATAATTTAATTAAAACACATCCTCCTTTCAAAAGTGTTTCTTTGATCACTTAAAATAATGCAAACACCAAAAATCCTCAATTCAAAAAAAAAGCAACCCAAAAAAATCATGACCCACTAGTCTGGAAGCAATCAGTTCCTCTCTTCCAATAGTTGTAAGAGCTAAGAAAGAAAAAACATTGATGACCGTGGGGCTCCTGTTCTTGGTTCACAAAAGCTACCAACAGTAGCTGACAGAGCTGGGTCAAACAATATTATCATGTGTGTTCTATTTAAAATCCTGTGTGGGCCTGTGAACAGAAAAATTTCACTGGGCTGGATGGGAATATTTAATTTACTAACAATGAAACACCCCTGCTGGTTATAACCAATCTGCCAGCAGCAGAAGGAAGCTCTGTGATGGTGCACAGCAGGACTCACCTGTATGACCACAGCTCAGATCCTTCTCTGCTGACCAGGTGTAATGGAAAAGAAAGTAAACAGAGCACCACGGCTGAAAATGAAACCAGGCTGCAGAACCAAACAAGTCTCAATGCTGAAAGGAGAGGGGGAGAAAGGGAGAGTGTCTAGTGCATCGCACAGCAACACACACAACTTCTCCAGGGATTTAAGGACAAAGCAGAACACCTTGCCAGGTCTCAAAATAAATCAGCAGCACATTTTAACCAGGTGAAAAATGAGTATAAGTATAGTAAAAGTATAAATGGTCCTGAACATCAGCCTTCACTCACAGCCTAAGTGAAGGCAGTGCTTAGGAAGTCTATGTCTACAAGCTTACAGCACCTGTCTCTTAATTTATGTTACAGAATGTAAAGCAGAATCTTGGAAAGTCTCTCAGCAAGAGGAAAATCCTGTGAGTGCCAAATGCACACAAAGGTGTAAGGTGTGTGCAGAACCGGGGCACTGGGACACTCTGTGACTCTGTGTACCTTGGGATGCAGTCTGGGGCCTCCCCAAACACCCCTGACATATGCCCAGTCCTCACCCATACAAACATCCCTCTTGACCCTTTTGCTACCATGTGGACGCTTTGCAGGTGACTGGCTCAGGACCAAAGCCCCTGCATTCAGCATCACCCTCACACCCCTGCTCCCCCACCCCAAAGTAGAGAAAATCCAGACAAAGTTACATAGTGCTGGTGTTACCACACAACCCTACAGCCATCACCTGAGGTCAGAGGTCTCTGGAAGCAGGGACATGTCCCCATGGCCTGGGAGTTCAAGACATTAAGGTCCCTATGGTGCTGCAGCTGCATCTGGGGAGAAGTTCAGAAATTCAGTTAATGGCAGGGGATGACTTCCATTTAACTGATGGAAAGCCATCTAAGCCTCAACATGTACTTCTCCCCACTCCACTTCCATCTCCAAATCACAGTTATGAGCTTCTCCTTGCTTTGGAGAAGCTCACAAAGCTTTGTGCATTCTCGTAGTTCTTGCTAGCTTTAAAGAGTGAACCCAGTATCTGACCAGATGCACACACAAGCACAAACACTGTCTTCCCTTTCCCCCAAAAAATATTCATCTCCCCAAGAAAAAGAATCACACTGAGGTGAAAACTTGTCTGGTTTTATTTTTTAAAGAAAAATATTTCTCTTTAAACACAAAGCATGAACTAAAAACCGCTGAGGAACAGCATCTCCTCCCTTGGAGCGCATTTAACTAAACTGTACAGCATTAGAGCTCTCCAAACCAGCACACACACACCATGTACAGTATTTATTTCACAGGAAATAAGGTTTAGGACTCAAAAATGTCCTCCTCACCACCCTTTCTAGATACTCACTCCATCCAAAAGTACTCTGTCCCTTACTCCCACCACAGGACACAGTGATGATAATATCTGGATGCAATGTGTATTTAATTTAAAAAAAAAAAAGAAGTATTATCCCAAATTGGCCTTTCCTAGCCTTTTAATGTCCATGAGAGAGGTTAAGACCATAGTTGTTTCCAGGAATGGCGCTTGGAAGAAAAAATATAGCAGCATCCACAGGCAACACAAGCCCTTGATTCCAGCTGCCCTGTTTGAAGGAACCCCGTCAGTTCAGCAGTTCTACAGATGTTCCCATCACCCAAGAAGAAGTGGGAATAAAACATTCACAGGCCCATTTTGTCACTTGAACAGACAGCCTAAAATTCAGGGATTCTGGCCTACATGTGCCAGCAATGAATTTTTTTTCCCCACATTGCCACAGTGCCCAATTCTGTATCTAAGATTTCATGTAAAAAGCTGTGGTGACCTTCAGAAATCATCAACTCACGCTATCCCATCGAATAGGTATGTGCATAATATTTGTCACATCTGCCAAACTACCAAACTGTGGAACTGGAACCAGACCCAGGAATCCAAAAAATTCAGAACTGCAAAGTCATTGAAAGTCTCTGCAAAGTCTCCAAACATGTTTAACCAGCCCAAAGCCAAAGTAGTAGTACCTGGGCGTTTTCAAGGGAAGGTAGGTAATGGAAAAGGTCTGGAAATGGAGCTCATTATCACTGACCTCTGATATTATCAAGGTATACTCAGTTCTTTACCAGACCATTTTTGTAAAGATCTTTTCCATTCCACACACTCCCAACAGTTTTTACAGTAGGAAAAACATTAGAAAAATAAAATCTCACCCCTGAACAACAACACTGCATGAAGGTCAACATCAGTCACAAACATTGTTACAAGGGAACCAGATAATCTTTTGTTTCCTCCAAACCAGCTCCACACAGAAAACAGCAGCAAGATAAACAGGGTATCTAAGAACCTAGATTAAGGCCAACAATATAGAGACAAACATGGGCTCAGACCTTTTGAAATGCTGAAACCCTCCACATGTTTTTATGCACACTCATGCACACGGAGACTCGTGTACTACTCAAGTGAAGGCTTCACACAACCATGAAAGCACCACTGGAGAGTGTTCTAGCACCAGAATGAAAAACTTGGTTGTCTTCCCTCTTCAGCAATAAAATCCAAAGTCTTTATATTGCTTTGGACAAGGTCACCAAATACCCTTCCAAGATCAGTTTCAGTGAGCTGATTCAGAAGTGCAGCGACAGGTTAATGCGTTCCTGCTCTGGGATACGGGTGAGGAGAGGTGTGTGGTGAGAAGCTGCAGCTCCTTGGTTACTGGGAAGGAGGAGAAAACTTGTATTGCAACCTGGTGGAGATATGAGACCAAGCTGGACTCTGGGTGAGCACGATGGTGAAGCTCAGCACAGGCTGGGAGGTGGGAAGTGGGAAGTTTGCATACGTGAAGTCACAGTGCACATCTGCTGGCGTGACACCGACAAGCGGAGCCGCGGTAGCCTCTGGCCGGCTTGTCTCTGCATAGGAGGCCCCTGGGAATGCTGGATGTCAGGACAAGGATCCATGAATGGGACGTCACACGTTGCACTAGGACATTGTCAAACTCAGGAGAAGTCTAAATACAAGGTTGTAAGCTGGTCTGCTAGTGTCTTGCCTATACACATGCTCAAGTGAGCCTGCAGAAGTCTATAAAAAGGGACAAAACTCTCTTAACAGCGAGGTTAAGGGTTGGGTTTGGCTACAAGCAGCAATCCATGCAGGTTACACAAGAATTAATCAACCTGCAGCACATCTTCTGGCTGCAGGTCTCCATCCTGGGTCTGGACCTTCGTACAGGAGGTGCTGGCAGTGTAGCAACACTCTAAGGGGGCTGAGTGAGAGAGGCAGAGTCAGGGAGGACATTTCCACAGCCTCTCTCATCAGCAGGTGTGGGCAGAGGTCTGTCCTCTGTCCGTATGATGCAGAGTGGCCAGAAGAAGGTCTCACTAACAAGGGGACATGGGGAGCAGTGGGTGGAAGCAGGAAGAAATGGAAGGAACAAAGAGAGACTGAGTTTGCCAGTGCTTGACTGGCAAAGCCCTGTTGAGTCTGTCATTCAGCATGCTGAGCAGAGCCTGGCTATCACTCACAGGATGCACTAAGTGAGGCTGGGGGAGGAACTTGATTAAAACATGCAAGAAAAAAACCCACAGTGCAGTGAAAGGAAGGGTGGTTATCACTCTGAGGTGATTTCAGGCTCAGAGCAAAGAATCACCAGCAGAGATACACTTTGTTTCCGTGCATGTGCAAGGGTACAACAGAGGGAACAGCATCAGAGCTGAAAGTGAAGATGCAAACTGTAAAATTGAAGAACTAGAATTCAACATGCAAACACAAGACAGTGGGGTGAGGGAAAGAGAAAAGTTGTTTGAGATAAAGGAGATCAAAGGAAGAGACCACAGAAGAGCTCTCAGTAGAGTCAGTTCTGCTTTGGGAAGTACATAGCTAATGTCAGTTGGGTCTCTTTTCACCAGGCATCCTTGACATGTTGGTAAATCTTCTCTCTGTGTTTGGGGTTTAAGAATCTAAACATTAAAAAAGTCAAGGTGTTTGTGTTTTGGTTTTTTTTTCAACATGTACTAAATGATTTCAGTGTCCAGATCAATACTGAGTGGCTCCTGGATTCTAAGCAATGCTGAAGACTCGACCAAAAGCAGAAGTTCCCAATTTATAAACTGTTGCTTTTGAAAATCCAGGGCTACCTCCTTTGGGTTAGAAAAGCAGCATCTATTCAGAAGGCTGACTTGTCCAGAAGCAGGTTTGGCTTTTCTGACTGAGAGCACCTTGGCATTTAACTAAGCAAAAAATACCTTAAATGGTCACTTAGCAAATCCCAGTTATCACATTAGTGTCAGCTTTCTGGAGAAGTGTATACCCACAGCTCCTCACATGTCTTCTAACAGACTAGAAATGTAGGATTTACAGCATGGACAGGCTGTGCCACTCGCTGCTTCAGCGAAAAACCCAGCAATTGGGAGTTGTGAGCTGAAGCCCTTTGACTCTGGTGCAAGTCACATAGGGATCCTTTACATTACATAATAGATCAGAACAGAATTAATGCCTCCTGGGTAGAGCAAAGTACCTGCTGCTTCTTTCCAATGCACATCACAAAGCAATGTCTGTCAGGGGTCTGGACATACCTCCAGCAGGTATGGACAGACAGCAGCTTCGAAGAAACAGCATGACCAGAATGGCAACAGGCAGCAGTGGCCTCGGGGCACAGCCCGGGTGGAAGCACACAGACATGTACGATGCAAGACTATGACAGCGCAGCCATGGTCACTGGTGTGCTTAGGCAAGCTTAAGGCAACTAATGAGAATCCACTGCTAATTTAGAGGAGAGTGCCAAAGGGAAGAGAGAAGAGGAACCACTGGGAAGGCTGTTACAGCAGCCCAGCACCTGCTACTAAGCCATCCCTCTTCTCCAGCTCGTTTGTTCTGATTCTTCTCGTTTTGCCAGCACCATCACCATGAGGTTAACGTGTCAGAAAGAAGAGTGGGGGGTAGGTTCCTATAAATGCAGCTTACACATTTTCAGGCTTGTGTCTCAGGTCAGTTCCTTTGAAAGAAAGTGCATGGGCCTCTTGCCTTGAACTGGAGCTTTCTGGGAATTCTGCCTGCTAGCTCCAGAGACAGTCCTGGGGTATGCTCTACCTGGAAGCGATGGCAGCAGCTCTCTGGGTTCCTTGTCGTGACAGTTGAGCATACAGTAGTTCTTTTAAAAACCAGCATGCACCAGTGGCACGGCCATTAGACATGAAGCCATGGTTGAACTCTTCTTGTCTCCTCAGAAGCAGGTGGAACCCCAAAGAAAGGGAGTGCTGGCACAAATCAGCGCAGGCTCCGGTAGACGTAGGCTGATGTGAATATAGCATTGACAGTCAGACTCACGGCCAGCAGACCTCGGAGAGCAGAGTTACCAAAATGACCTTAGTGGAAGAGAACAATGCAAAGAAAGAAAGGGAATAGGAGAAAGAGATGTTAAAGAATTGATCATAAGTAACAGTGGACATACACTGTGCTCTTTCTATTTTCACCGTGAGCAGAAATTGCCAATGCATTTTTCCTGTCAGGAAAGATTTTGCTTCATCTCATGGCTCTTCCCAACACCTGCATCCCCATCCCTCCTTTCTGTCTCAGTGCAGTGCTCTGTCAGTACTCTTCAGAAACTCCAAAGAACAAAAAGTACCTTATTAACTTTTTGCAACAGCAGGAAGCAGATCCATTTTGCTACTACCTATTTATTTGATTTTAAGATCAGATTGCTACTACAGCCCAGGGAAGATCTCAGTTACCCTTGTAGAAACATGCATAGATAAAGCACTCACATGGCACCTACCTCTCCAGCCTGCCAGATCTTCCCCTTTGGTAGTTGTGTCTACCACACAGGTAGATGAGTGCGATGAGCGATCCTCCTTTTTCATGGAATTATCACTGTAAATGCTCCCTCCTTCCACAGCAGATCTTATATCTGCAAGGAGAAAAAGACAGGGAAGTTCAGATGGCACCAATGGAAGGCAGAAGTAGGAGAAGCTACCTGACTAAAGCTAGACACAAGCAATGAATGTTTGCCTGGGAAAAGTGTGGAATGGTTGAGCACAGGAGCTGGAAACAAAACAGAAATTTCACTGCTGTGCAGCAGTAGTTGCCTGCAGGTTTCTCATATGCTGTATCAGCGTCACCACATCCATGGGGAAAGGAGTTATCCAAACAAGGGTGAAGACAGTGGCAGTAGTGTCCCTGGGGCCCCACCAAGGGAGAAAAGGACCTCTGTTTTGGCAGACAAGAGGCTTTCCTGTCTAACAGATCCTTAAGGGAGCTTTGGTAGTGTAACTATCATCACCAGATGGGTTTTTCCTGAAGGTGTCCCCTCTATTGTGTGACTTAAATGATGCAGGGCTTCACCTGCAAGCCAACTCCTTCCCAGGAATGCACTTCCACAGAGCCACAGGCTGCCAGCTTACCGTGCATTCCTCGCTCACTGGGGTTTTTCTTTGAAAAGGACAGCTCGGTGGCAAAGATATTGCTGTCAGAGTGGTTGTGCTCCTCTGAGCTAGTTGGGGTGAGCAGAGCATCGTTCTGAGATGGAAACAGCAGCAGCTTCTGTCCTTTCAGGTTCAGGCGGGCAGGGCTGATGAGAGGCCGGCGGTACCGCAAGGAACTGGAGCTGGAAGTCACAGAGCCAGCCACTGATGGCGCTGGAGAGGGGATGCGGGAGGGAGCACAGCTGCCTGACAGCAGGGAGAACTGCTCTGAAATGGAAATATCCCCAAAGAGAAAATAATGAGACCCAAATACAACAGGCACGGTTTTCTTTAACCAATTCTAGCAGAAAAGGGAATGGGTGGTGTGAATATCCAACACATCTTGTACTAAAATACTTTATTCATTCAATCTTTTCACACTGCAAAGCAGTGGGAGTCAGGGGAAGCTTCAGCTCTGCTCAGCTGTGTTGGTTCAGCACAGCCTCACACATGCTGTGTCACCATTCCACCATGTCCTTCACAGGCTGTTGGGAATGGTTATTAGGGTGTGATGAGGTTATTAGGGTGTGAGGAGGATTGCACCCTTGCACCAGCCCGGGCTGTGACTGCTCTTCCATCAGGAAACACTAAAGCAGCACAAACAGCCAAAGGGGTCAAGAGGACAACAGACAGGTTGCTGGAGGACACAGAAGCAAAAGGGCAGAGCAGACAGGGCAGCCAAATTAGTAGCTCCTTGGATGGAGAAAGTGAAACAAACGAGCTGCCCAAGGAACAGTTTGAAATCTCCTCTTGAAGCAATCTCAGCTCTGCAGGGAAGAGATCCTTGTTTTGTCTCATGATCTCACTGTGAGCTCTCCCAGGGAGGAGGACATCCCACACATACCACACATTACTTTAATGCAACCCCACTCTTAGCTGGAATGGTCTCTGCAGCATTTCTAACAGCAAACCTGACATTTTCATGGGGATGTGAGCAGGGAGGGAAGAATTAAACTCACATCATGTATTTCAACCTCCTCACTGCAAAGAAGGCTGCTCTGGAAGGTCTTGTGCATTACCTGATGTAGGAGATTCCTTGGAGTGAGAAGACTGCGAGGCTGGTCGACTCCCACTGAACAAGTAGCCAGAATCTAAAAAAAAACAAAAATAAAACGTTCTGAACCCAGGTGTCTCAGCTACTGGAGGTCTGTCCTTCAGAAATATAACTGCACCATCTTCTCATCAGTCTCAGAAGAGGATGGGTGGCAAATGCAGGCAGGCAGAACACCCCAGTTTTCCTGGGTTAGGCTATATCCCAGAGTCAGAATAATCCACTTCTCCCAGCTGTGGCAGAACTGATCTGTCCTGAAACAGAGAGTCTACATTTCTGTATCTCATGTTGCAGAGAATTAGATGAGGAGTATGCACACAGTTTAGTTGCTGTGCAGGGAGCAGCAGAAGGATGGGGCAGCTTCTGAAGGTGGGAACTGTTTCACCTGCTCTAAGCAACGCTGCCAGGCAACGTCTGAATACAGCACTGAGGTCAGATTATCTGACTGTATCACATCCTGGCTTGCCTCTATTTTAAAAGAAAGGTGAAGATATGGCTGTATCCTTTTCTCATGAACAAAGCCACATGGGTAGATAATGGGGTGAGACAGATTCTCATCTAGCTGTCAGGCACAGTAGCCACAAAAATGCAGCAGAAAGAAAAAAATCAATGAAAAGTACTGAGGTCAGGAAAAAGAAGTGCTACAAATGAAACCCTGGAGCTTAAATTGATTCTTATGTTCCTGAATTACATAAATTCAAAACAATCAGCTTTAGAAATTGAAAACTTTCTGTTTGCAAAAAATATCCAGTGCTGTCAGCATGCCCTCTCCAGTCTGCCTGGCTTTGCACCTCAGCAAAAGAAAGCCCAGGCATTGCAAGGGTGGTTTAGAATGTGGAGGTCCCAGCCATCCAGCACCCTTCCAGGGCAGGAAGGTAACCAGAAGGTGAAGGCTGTGCTGCTGAAAAGCTTGCATGGCTGGTCCTTCTGCTCTTAGTGTGCCTGACAAAACTGCTGGCAGCCTGAGCTACAAAAATGTCAAATGAACTAAAATATCCCAGTGAGACTGCTCTCTTAGCTGCAGCATTATCCCAGAAACTGCCACGTTTGGGCCTCTGACCTTCTGGTAATCAGTTAGTGATGTGGGAAAGCTTTGCTTTCCTTGGATGGAGAACAGCCTCTGAATGCTCTTACAGCATAACTGAGTTACTGGGAGAGTCTTTCCTTAGGCCTATAAATCTTTCCTAGATTGCACAGAGCCCTGAAAACCAAAAGGAAACAGGGTCTCTGCAGCAGCTTCAACAGCTGAGCTAATGCACACCAATCCCAAGGGAAGAGCCTGCCTTCAGCTCTGCTCCCTTCAGCTGTAGCCACAAAAGCAAACTACACAAAGCAGTGAGAAGGAATGGAGTGATTGTTGTTGCCAAATCCGTTATCCTAAAGCTCCTGATCACTTCCCAAACTGCTTTTCTTCATTCCCATGTCCAACTGCTCCTCCTGTCTCTCTGCCACATGTTACCTTGCAGCTTGTGCCACACTGCCATGACTGCCTGGATTTCAGTAAACCCATGGCAGGCAACACCTACACAGCACTATAACCAGTGGATATCCCACAGCCTGTTTCCTTCTGAAGCACCATATCACTCCCCTGTCAGCTCCATGAGGCCAGGAAAGCCTCACACACACCCACCTGCTCTGGCCAGGGAGGGGATGGTACCCAGGGAAAGTGCCTTGTTGAGACGACCAGGGAGAGAGGAAGAAGTCGTTCTGCGTGGAGATCTGAAGAGCTGCTGGTTTGTCAGCTGGAGCATACTGGGTGGTGTTGGGACAAAGAGAGACGTAGCAGAGGAAGGGAAGCCAGTCCCAGGGCCACTGGGGAAGAGAGTAATCGAATCCCCAGAAAGGTACCTGCAAATGACACATGTCACAGATGTTTAGCAGTCAGCACATTCCAGTATCTCCCTCCCTCAGCTGTACTTGCATGAACACTTGCTCTGCTATCAGGTTTATACCAACTCCTCAGTGCAGGAGTGCAGAATGCTGAAGAGTTGGGAATGTTCCTACTCCTTTGAAATTGGGGAAAATAAAACTCCTTAACGTTACTTAAATTACTTAACCTGCCCCAAAATACAGGGTGGAGAAAACAGTGGAAGAGTTTAGGAACTCGGGTGCAAACAGGTGTAACAGCCCCCTTCTACCTCCAGATGAGACCATTACCCAGAGACCATCAGAACACTTTGCAAACTCCAGATACACCCAGGACCCACAACAGAGTACATCTTATCTTTGTTATGTGCACATGCAAACATGCTCAAAACACCATGGCTGTGGGAAGCAAGTAGTTACCTGCTAGCCATGTTGTCCTTACAAACCAGAATCAACATCTTACCTCTGATGCCAGCACAGAGAAAAGAATTTTTATGGGTACCTAGGTAACAGTTCAGGCACAAGAGCTCTTCTTTAACACTAACATTCAAACCTCTGTACTATGTTTGCATTTATTATACTTCTGTGAAATGATGAAGACTCAGTGCCCTCATTTCACAGATGGGAAAGAGAAGAAAACAAAGAAGTGACGTGACTTGTTGAGAATGACACAAAAATCCCATGATTCAACAGAGACACAAACCTGGATTTTCCAATCCTAAATTGAAGCCTAAGCCATTATCATTTCCTTTCTCTGCATATCAGAATTAGTCACAGATATGTAATTAGCAGAGCCATAACTGTGACACTTCGGGCAGTGTCTTGCTTCTAGTGCGTAAGAAACTACTACAGTGCCTGGAAAAAAATGATCTGGCAATAACAATGGGAATTGTACTTCTAGGAATGTGGGATGCTTTCAGTGGGTTCTTTCCAAAGGAGAGAGGGGAGCTGCAAACAGCATGTCTGACTTGGGCAAACGAGACAGAGAAAATGGATGCAACAAACCAAGGGCAGCTGTGCCAGTTTGTTAGGTGAGAGGACACTGTACTTGCAGCTCGTATTGGCACAGCATGTCACACTCAATTACTATATGCAAATAAGCTATGCAATTAATTTCTGATACCTACCTTGGCAGCAGTTTAAAATTTAAAAATCAACCCAAGCTGAACAAACTGTCAAAACCTCCTATTTTCATCTTCTTCCTATTCCTCCTTACAATCACATACTGATCTTAAGCTGTGTGCACAGTTTAGCTGACAATATCACATAGGAACCAAGGAGTCAGCTTTGGAGTCTCACTTGTGTCCTCAAATCGAGCATTCTAAGATGTTACAGCATTAGAAATGTAAGATTTTTGTATTGTTTTAAAGAATTGAATAAAATACGTGAAAGCAAGTCTAGAATGTGACCAAGATCTCTCAAGGACCTCCTGTAAGATTTTTGTTCAGTTAGAAATAGGTAATATACTTGTCAAGTAATCATGATTAAGTGTAATAAAGTAGGAAGTGTATGTATTTAAAAATGGAGCTATCAGATTTGCAATATCAGGAGGTTTAATCTCACTTCCAATGGAAATAAAGACCGATGAGAGCAGCACCATGGCTTTTCTTCTGTCAGAGGAAAGCCAGTAGTAAATCAGAGCACAAAGGAATACACCTATCTCAATCTTGCACCATGAGGTGATTTATGCACATGCCCTTCTCCCTTGAAGATGAAAAAGATGGTGCAGCAATGTTATGCAGTGCTAGCATGTCCCAAAGAAGCACTCTAGAGTTAAGATTACACTTTAAAATATCTTTATAAAACTACTTATCTGCTAGTACGAGGCAGACATCAACAATCCCAACCAGCTTAGCCAGGCTGAACAACATCTCAAGCAGCTTCCTGGTGCTTGTGAGCAGGACATGCCTTTCCCAGCAGCAAGGAACTCCTCAGTCTTGCAGCAGAAACCACCCAGCCTCTTCAGGTTACAGAGGACCTGGGAAGGGTGTCACGCTTCGCAGCCCTGTGGAGTCCTTTAGTGCACATACACACACATCTGCCCCGCCACACATGGATGTAAAGAGCAGATGTGCATGGCCACTAAGCTTTGTAAGAGAAAATGAAGGGGAAAGGACATTAGAAGTGCAGCTCAGGGCTGTGGGATGAATCACATCAGAAAGAGCGATACCTACCACTGTGCCATGGCTGCGACAGACCAAATATGGGCATCGCCTGTGAATGACACAGCTCTTTTTTCCTAGCTTTGTGTACCTCTGGGCTCAAGGATCCAGCTTTCCACAGCTCCTGGCTGCAGTGGAAAATGGCTTATCTGGCTTACTGGCAGCTTTTCAGTTAATGGGCTGGAAGATAACACAGTCATTTATCCCCAGGATTGTTAACATTTTTTGGATTGGACTCCCGTGGGCTCTGCTGCCCCACAGATCCACTTCTCAACCCCCATCAAGTTCATGCAGCCAGATCCTCTGGGCAGTGGATGAATTATTTGTCTTGCACCAGCCAGACAACTGGATATTTCTGGTAAGCAGAGATCAAAGAATTTTAGGCATAAAGTATTAATGCTTTAGGATTCAGTGCTGACCAAAGAATGGCTTAAATATTGATCCTCTCTGGACAAATTCCTGCTACATGTGCAAAACCCTGTTCCTTTGTGCTCTTCTCATCAGTGTTTGCCATCATCACATCAAGAGGGCAAGATGCTGCTTAAATGATGGTGATGTCATGGGAACATGCTTCATGCCCGTGAATGGTCAGCTGAGCTAAACCTTTTTTCAGAAACAGATGAAAAGAGGTGATGGGATCAAGAGGACTGTGAGCAGAAAGCCCACAAATGGAGCAGTCCAGCTGCATCTCTGCTCTCTGACTGCTGCATTGCTCCAAGCCATGTGTGCACATGATAACAGTGGGTCTGGCAACAAGGAAAAGTAACCAAAAAGGATTAAGAGGGGGGGAAAAATAAAATAAGAAAAAAAAAAGGCTCTGGAGTCAGACAGTGTGTGGAAATAGTCAGGGCCCGGAAGCCGTTTATTTCAGAAGTTGGTATTGTGAACATCAAAAATTGGGTATCTTAATTAGTGTTTACATTGATCACAGCGTTACTAGACAGTTGGGCACAACTCTGCTACACAGCTACTTCAAAAAATAAATAAATAGAAGGTTAAAAGTAGAGTATTACACAGCATGGGACTGTACACTGTCCTGAAGAAACACCTCCTGCCAGCAGAGCCTCCCCTCCTCTGTCTTCCCTCTTACCCCAAGCAACACCATAGGTGTGTGCCTTTTTAATTCACATTTTAACCAGAGATGCTGCATCACCCCTGGGATGGAGAAAGACATGGGAGAGCATGGGTCAGGTCACAGTACAGGGCTGGGGGCAGCCAGGGAACCATGTGTCAGTTATGGGGTGTTTCATCTGGACTTAAGGTCCTGTTGTAATTTAGCTCTGAGTTATTCACATACAACTGCACTGCTGGCACCAGGCAGTGTGGGTGCTGCAGCACAGGCTGCACAAGTAGCTTGCTGTTGCCTTACTGCTGGCTGTGAGATAAATGAGTTTCTGGGACACACAGAATACCCCATGCCTCCAGTCACACTGAAAGATCAGGAGTAAGGAGCAATATAGTGAATAAAAAACCAGGCACGGGGAGAGGGGAGAACGAAGCTAAAAAAATAGCACAGATCCTGGACACATTAAGATTGTGATCTGTGACTTAGAAACTTTAGCCACCAAGGCTCAGAATTCTGTTCCCATACATGCTGCCTTCCTTTGGATGAAAAGAGGCTTGAACCAGAGATAAAGATGCTCCAGCTGCCAGGTCCTGCACTTCTGGAGCACGGACAGAAGTTTGGCATCACCTCTGCCTTCCCTCCCAGCTGCTGGCATGACAAACATTTCAGAGGAGCTCTTCCCTGCCTGCACACTCAGTAGCCCTGGACCCAAAGGAGGTTTTAGAGGGGATGTCTCAAGGTTCACTTCAGGACTGAGTACTGCCCCTTTCACATCTCTACGGCTCAGAGAGGCCCCGCGGGTACTCGCGGGTGACGGCACGCGTGGACGGAGCTGGCGGGTTAGGGTGACAGCACACAATGTCAACAGCATCTCTTTAAAAAGCAAAGTGAAGCTGTACACCACAGCTGCCTGCTTTCATGAGTGGAGTCAGTCTGGAACAATGATCTGGCTATTAATTATATTAATAGTATAAATAATTTGTCTACAATACATCGATACAGACTTCCTATAGTATCTAAGCGTGATTATTAGCTTCACATAGTTTCAGCATACTCGAAAAATATTCAGAAAGCCAAAATAAAACACCACTACACCATTTTCACATAACCCCCCTTGTCTTTACCCTTTGACACACCCAAGCTCAGCTCACAAGGGCATGCAAAGCACAGATGTGAGAAAGGAGGAGTTAACACAAAGAATGGGATGTAAATATAGTGTATTTAGAACTGTCAAGGGCCATAACAGCACCTGTTTGCATGCACTGATGTCAGAGAGGGCTTTGGGAACACCAGAAGCAGCACAGATGGCTGCTAGCTCTGGTTCTCCCTCACTCCCCTGTAGTCTGCAGAGCTGCTCAGGAATTTGTGAGTGCAGCACAAGTCTCCTCTCACCCCCAGCCACCCTCACTGGTGGCTAACAAGGGACCAAAGCACTGGCCTGGCAGACACACAGGCACTGCTGTCCCACACCGCAGCTCTGCCAGTTCCACTGGAACTGGGTTGTTGTCTGGGGGATCTCGTCTGGGGAAAGGCACTTAAGGAACTCACATCAGCCCCTTTATGCACCCAACTCTTTTGGGAAGGGTACAAGATGCTTTGGATTGGTGGATCAGCCACAACCTCTGTGAGAGCAGACCACAGACGGGCACTTTGGGCTGGAGCAGAATGGATAAACCCACCAACAATCCTTTGTGACAGCTCCGTTCTGTAGCACCATCCTCTGGGCCAGACACCAGCACATGGCCAGGATAGAAAAGCAGCACCTGAAACTAGAGGTTTTGGGGTGAAAATCCTCTAATATTAAGTTGTTGACATGCTCTGGCTGGCAGAATCTGCAGAAAACAAAGCTGCATTTGGTGACCAGAGGTTACTGTATGTTCCTCTGTGGCCTGAAGAGCCCAGAGACTTGAAAACAAGCACTGATCAAGGGGCTCTGGATGGCCTTGGTGTCAGCCAGTTAGTAAGTTACCAGCCCTTTGTTAGCTATTAGCACCCACAGCAGAAGGAAATGTATACCCAAAGAGCACCACCTCGGCTTCACGAGGGACAATGGCTTCAAGCTCAAAGAGGGCAGGTTCAGATCAGACCTTAGGAAGAACCTCTTCACTCAGAGGGTGGGGAGACCCTTGCACAGGTTGCTTGGAAAAGGCTGTGGAAGCCCCATCCCTGGCAGTGTTCAAGGCCAGGTTGGATGTGGCTTTGGGCAACTGGGGCTAGAGAAGGTGTCCCTGCTGTGGCAGGGGGGTGGAACTACATGATTTTTAAGGTCCTTTCCAACCCAAAGCGTTAGGTAAATCTATGACTCACGAGACTGGTGGCAGCACGCTCAGGTGCTGGCACTGCACCGGAGTCCCTGAGCTGGCAGCATACATCTCCTTCTGCTGGACTCACCAGGGGGAAGCAGCCAGGCAGAGTCAGAGGAGATATCTAACTGCTGAGCTGGTGAGCTACTTCCTAACTGAATCATAAGTGAAAGAGCCCATAAAGTTGGCAAAGCACCTTTTGTACAGAACCTACAGCACAGCATGGCATAGAGAATGGCCTGCTTGGCACTGAAATCAGGTATGGCAGGAACAGTCACATCCAAGGCAGTGGTGGCTGGTGTTTTAACTATTTCCCCACCCCCCAAGAAACTTCAACAGTAACATAGTGTTAACTTAAAACTGATCTTCAGGCCAAATTGTCTAAGGAGGCACAGTGTAACTCCAATGCTATCAGTTTATCAATCAGAACCCCCCTGGAAAGAGACACCTTTCTTCCCTCTCCTCCACAAATACCATCCCTCCCCCTACCATCAGGAAAAACATTTGAGAAGAGCAGAGAGGCATCTCTCAGTCAGGGTCTCTAAAAGAAAAAAAAAAAATCCAATTGCTGTAAGTTTGGTTTTGAGGCTCTGAAGCATCTTGTTATTTTCAGAAGCAGTAGCATAGCACCAAGAAGTGGGACAATAAGGTGACACCTGAGAAAAGGCAAAAGCTTCTTTGGCATTAGAATTGAACCACATTTCAGTACATGTTTTGAAAGTTTTCCCATTATGAGTCCAAAAAGTTCTTCAATTCTAAGTTGTGGACAAAGCACCACAGAGACCAGGACTTCAGTGGTACAGCTTAGCCATGAAATGAAGTTGCTCAGAGCAAGGTGCTGGACTTGATGATCCTTATGGGTCCTACTCATGAAATTCTATGATCCTACGATGTTCAGGCATATAAAATTAGTGCAACTTGTAAATATACTTAATTTCTATTATGCAAAAAGTGAAGATAAATTGATTTCATCCTTCCATGTCGATTGCAGATAAAAGTTTTCACCTTGCAGATGAAAATATTTTAATCTCAGTATAGATTTGCACTTGCTGTGCAGAGAGAGGTAAAATACTTCATGGTATTATTCAGTTTTCACAGTGCAACCCCCACTCCTTCCCACAGTTCTACCAACTGCCTGTTCCTGATAGCTACTGTGCATCCTCCCCATCCCCTCCCACCACTGCACGGGGAAAAAGACATGAGAATGAACAAAAAGATAGGCAGAGAACAACATAACACCTCAGAGGGAAACATCAGAAAACCCCAGGGAGTTCAAAGTTGGGGTATGTTTAAATTAAAGGAAATAAAAAGGAATATTGCTAAAAAGAAGGGAGGGGAACAGCTGTTCTGAAGAGATACAAGGCCATGTGAAGTAAGACAAAGTCAAAACACAGCCTTGACTTTCAGCTCATGGAAACAAAACATCTTAGAAGCTGCCACTGAGTATTTCTTAGTAAGAAAATTTGAACAGATTTTTATTAAAAAGAAAAGACTATTGCCATTAGAAATCAGACATGACATCTTTACCATGACCATGGCCACACACCTGCACAGTTTTTCAGCTACTCACAGCTGTCCCCTTTCTAGAGGTCTCAATACATCCTCCTAACCAGGAGAAGATGTCCCATCACTTGGACACACGTGAGAGCAGAGAAGCAAAAGGAACTGCTCACCTCTGCCAGGCCAGGCAGCTGCCAGGAGCTAGCAGGAACCTTCTTCAACTTCTGTAAGTGCAGAAGACACATCACAGCGAAATAGAAACCATTTTTGGGGTTTTTTTTTCCCCTACCTTTAACTTTAAAGGAGAAAACCTGTAAGTACTGAAGCAGAAAGAATGGAGGAAGAAAAAAACCAGTCTAGATGTCTTATTTTATTTAATGGACATCATAGCTCAAGAGTTCCTGGGTCATCTAGGCAGCTTGTACAGAGAATGGCAGAGCTGGCACTGGGTTTGGTTCCAGGGTGGGTTTCAAGGGTTGGCTTTTGCCCACCTTGCTTTCAACAGCAGTTGAGCTGCAGAAAAACAGTGTTGGAAGGACTGCTGCAGTGGGAAGGTTTCAGAGACATTATCACCATCACTGCACTGAAGGACAGCTGGGTAAGGCAGTAACAGCACATCCATACTCACAACTGACCCCTACGTCCTTGCTCCTGCCACCCTGTCCTTTCAGCAGCTTACCACTGTCTGTCGAGACATTGCTCCCCGATCCAACAGCCTGTGGGGCTCAGAGAGACTGCATTTTTAAGGAATATTTATGACTAAATCTATCAGAGAGTAAGAGAAAGGTGCCAGAGAGACTGAAAGTCTAACCCAGCACAGAGGACCCTTCCCACTTCTGCAGGCTTTTTTCCCCCCTCATTTTGATGAAGTCACGTGGTTTCCTGCAGTATTTAGTTGGAAACAATTGTCTGCATTCAACAGTGTCAATGGGTCATCAATCAGCATTTTGAAAGTCAGACTGGAATAAGAAACAACCTGGGGCTGTGAGCTGGAAGACAAACCTTTCAGGCCAGGATTAACAATGGAAACACAGCCCCAGGCTTTGCAGAGGGCAGATTCCTCTTGTGGGCAAGTAACCAACCCTCAGAGCAACGCTGTTCACCAGCACCCAAAGGGAGAAAGGTGTTCTGTTTGCTTGGAGGTGGTATTGCAGTTATCTGAAGGCACCAGAAAAAAGTTCCAAAGGAGAGCACATATGGGGAGCAGGTTTGTGCATCCCCTTCCCACGGCAGTCATGAGAGGCATATGGTCCTTCAACCTTCCCATGGCTTGCTCAACTTGGCTCACTGTTAATGAATGTCTGCAGAGCTGTTGTTATGCTCTGCTTTCACAATGAATACTGCTTTGAAGGACAGCAGCTGTGAAAAGCTATGATATCATTTGTTTCTTTTTAAAAAGCTTCTACAACTTCACTAGCATGTGCAGCATCTATCAGTGTCTGAACTGTTCACAGGAGATGAAGATAAAGAGCTCTGTTCTGGTATTTTAGTTTATACATAAGATTGAGACACCCAATTATCTGCTATCACACTGTGCCCCTGGATCCCTGGCAGTGCTCAAGGCCAGGTTGGATGGGGCACTGGGCAACCTGGGCTAGAGGAGGGTGTCTCTGCCCATGGCAGGGGGTTGGAACTAGATGGGCTTTGAGGTCCCTCCTCATTATCACTGATCATAAGGGGAGGTCCCTCCCCTTATGATCAGTTCAGCAAGTTCCACTGCACTGTTCTGAACAGAAGATAGCAGATCTCTGTAGCAATGCTATTTCCTCTTGAGACCCAAATCCAGGTATAAAAAAACCTCAGGAGTGCCATGTACAAAACAGAGCAGGATGATCAGGCTTATCCTAAGAGGCTCCAACAATTATTCCTACAAAACCCAAGGAGCTCAAAGCTCCATCCTCCCCCTGACAGTAACATCCAGTCATTCCAGCTTTGGCAGAAGACTGCCAGGCACTCAACTCAAAGTCACAGTTACCAAATCCCTTTCTTCAGCAGCAAAGGTACCAATACCAGACTTCAGAGAACCTCTACAAGTAACAGGAAAAAAATCCATCTCTATTGCTGTGCAGTCCCACAGCAGAGGCTCCCACCCCTTCCTATAGCACATCCTCCTAACCTGTATTCTCAACAAGGAAAACATGGACTGAGTGATGTGTAATGAAAGCTGACCACATACCACAGCATGAGGTTGTTAGCCCCATATTCCTTCTCTTGCTAAGGCCACAGGAGTGGAGGCACATATGTATTTTATACAGTTGTGCTTTTACACAGATGCTCCTCAGGGGGGCGATTAGGTAAAAACCCGAAGGAAATCAGCACCAAAAGCAACAGCCACGGGTAGATTTGAAAATTTAGCCTAAAACAGCTGAATACTTCCAGATATTTAATCAAGACACCCTGAGCTACATAACCTTTGAAAGCACCCTTTCAAACAAGTTATTGAAGTTGCAGTCAAAAGCACTTAAGGACACCTCCATTTAAAACAGGAGTCATAGGAGAAAGGCAGAACAAGAGGAGCATGCAGTTAAGAGATGCTACACAGTGGAAGGCCAGAAGAACCAGTTATGGGCTACGTGGTCCCCTCCTCGCACGCCTGTGTGCCACGCAGGGTTACTGCAGCACACGCCACGAGGACTCGGAATCCAGAGGCACGTTCCCATCAGTTCCAAATTTAAAATGACCAGCACCATTAGAAATTGAAGGTGGCCTGGGCCCCATGGAGCGTCAAGGGAGAGGATTCCTCTGTGACTGGCTAAGGATGGACAGTGAGAAGAGCCAGAAGGACAGGAGAAGCCAGAATCTCTTTGGCTGGAGGAGCAGAATGGGGAAGAGGCTGCATGGATGGAGCAGTTTGTGAAGCAGCTGCTGGAAGAACTGGCTTTGGGGAAGTTGGATATTTGCATTGCTGACGAAGGATTCAGGAGGAAAGGAGCAGGAGTAGCTTCTGGGGCTAGCACCAGGAGTGGAAATGCTCCAAGCAGCTAGCACAGTGGGAAGCAAGGATGGGGGGGGGGGCAAAAAGAAAAAAGTTATATGTAAAGGAAGAGATCTTCACTGCTTATCTATTTAAAAAAATTTAAAAAGAAACAGAGGAAGGGAAAATAAAAGGAGGAGAGAGAAGCACCAGTCACAAGTTCCCAAGGCTTTTTTTCCTCCTTTCCCCCAGCGTCACTGCTCTGGCTCTGACCTTCGGGGCCGGCATCTCCGATGGCCCGTTGACTTCCGCGTGGCCACTGCTGCGGTGAAGCCCACCAAGCAGCACAGGGACGTGGTGCCAAATTTGGCTGTGTCCAGCCAACTGGGTGTCTCTGTCTTCAGGTACCTCTCAGCTAAATGCAGACTCATCACCACGAACCACAAGACTGAAGCAAATGCATCAATTCTCCGGAGCCTGCAACGGCGAAACGAAACAAGACACAAGGTAAGAGTGTAAACACTCCTGATCCCCCTTGGGTCCCAAGGAAGGAGAGGGAAGACATGGACAATGTGGGGAGGGTGCACAGACTGAGCAAGTTATGTACTAACTCTTAGTACATAAGATTTAACTTATGTACATAACTGTACATAAGTACAGTTAGATTGTTTGCAACCCTTCCCACTCTGATAAGTACCCGAATGGACCAGTTCCATTTTCTACCAGACTACAGAACTGCACAGGAAGCTTTTTATTTACAATAATTCAAGCTCAAGCTGAATGAACTAAGGCACAATTGAAAGCAAGCTCTGCTGTCTCCATCCTGGCAACACAAAAAAACCCCAGAGAAAATCATAACCCCCTGTACTACATGTGCTATTCTGATAAAACCTCCCATCTCATTGAGCCAAGACAGGGCTAAGGACCTCCAAGATAACAGTTTTCATTTAAGTAAGTCAGAAGGAAAGCAAGCACCCACCTGATCCTCCCAGCTAAGAACACAGCCAGCAGGCAGGTGAGCAGCCCAAGGACAGCAACTGCCATCTGGTGATTCTTCCCGTAAGCCCACGCAGCGCTCAGGTTCTCCACCATCTGTTCTGGGAGCAGGTGGAGCAGCTCCCGCCAGCCCGCCACTGTCACAGAAGTCTCATTTTCAAAGTCTGCACGTGAGCTGGTGTCAGTCCTGTTCCAAAGGGACGCTGAAGCAGAGGAGACAGCTGCAGGGACTGCTGCACTGAGTGAGAAGGGGTTGCCTGACCCATACAAGGCCATCAGAACCAGGAATGCACAGCTGAGGAAGGCCAAGAACCGCAGAAATATCACCTGAGCAGGTGTGGTTATGGAAGCAGAAGAGGATGAACACAAATTCTGCAGAGGAAGGGAGAAACACCTTGTCAGAAGCTGAATGAACTGTAATAAATGGTGCTTTGAGAAACACTTCCAGACTGTATGTTTTATTGGACGGTTCTGCTCAAGTCCTGTGGGTCTTTGCACTGGACTGACACCACATGGGATGTCACAGATTAGCAAAGAGCAACAGCAGAGCTATGAGCAGAAGCCAAGGTCAGGCAGGGCAGTGAGGCAGAGAGAAGATAATTCACTTCCCATCAGTCTTCTTTTTTCCCCCCTCCCTGTAGTCTGTCATTGCCTGCACTGTATTCATAAACCAGCTTCCCCCCTTCCCATTCAGAGCCCCAGTGCCGCTGCCATCCTTTCCCAGCAGTGATCCCAGATGCAGAGGTACCCAGTTCTCTGCCCTTGCCCCTGGTGCCACCACCTCCCCCTGGTGTACCTGAGTAGAGCTCTTGTCTGTCTCACGGCGCTTGAAATGGTGGCTGAGCAGCAGCGCCCGGAGCTGCCGGTTCTGATGTTTTATGTAATACTCCACAGCAGCCTGGCACGGGCGGCACAGCTTGTAGGTCTGCTCCAGGTGGTGCTTATACACCTCAATCTCCTCATCATACTTTCCCTGGTGAGAGAAAAGGAGAGGAAAAGCAGGTGAGAACTCACCAGTTACCACGCTTGCTACTGACATGCGAACAAGGCGTGTGTCCAGCTTCCCAGGGAACAGCCCTGAGACCAGGCCTGAGCAGCGACCAAGTTGGCAGCCAGCTGTACAACCAGCTTCACATGCACCTGACCCAGCCCCCACGTCCCACAAGAGACCAAGAGCCCCTGGAGAAAGCTGCTCTGGCCCAATGTCAGGGTGCTGAACTTCTGTGGCCCAATCTCATGCAATGGTCCTATATACAAAGCAGACTGGATTAGGCAGCCCAGAATGTGAACACATCCCACTATAGCAGAGTTTTGACCACAGTCTTGACCACAGCTGGAAGCTAAAGGACCACCACACTAAATTCTGACATGCTACTGTGACACCAGTCCCTAAGGAACACTTACCTCTTCCCTTGGTGAGAATGAAGCCAGCTGTTTGATCTTCATGGTTTGATGGTTGTTGCATTTCTTGCAAAGCAGAATTTGGCTGCTCACCCACTGTTGAGGTTTGGTAGGATCACAGAAAGTCGTAGCACCTGACACAACGTGGTTGAGGTGTTCCATGTACTGAGCAGGGATGGGCTTGTTGTAGTCTCCATTCTGAGAAGATGCAAAAAAACAACAACAAAAAAAAAAAGGCAGGAGGAAAAGCAAGTGTGAGATGATAAAAATCAAAGCTAGTTGCTCTCTGGTGGATAACAAGATTCCTTAAACTCTGTCAGGAGCTCTGCACTCCACACATATAACAAAAGGAATAAGTATAAAAAGTGACAAAATGCTTCCCATCTGTCCCATCCACTGTTTTTGTAAACCTACTGCAAGCCATTGGTGGTGGTGGATTGTGCCTTAAGACAGGCATCGTTATTTAATACCTTAAATAGAGCAATTCTGCTGTTCCAAAATACAAAAACAGAGGTGGCTTGTTCCATTCTTAAGAGATACTGGTAAAAATGTCAAGGCCTTTTTTACCCTTTAAAGTAAGGCAGAATGATAAAGATGAATTTTCCTATGTCAGCACACCACAGTATACACAGACTCTTTCTCAAATTGGAGCAAGTGATCAGCTGAGTTCACAGCAGTCAGCACAGAGCTGCCAGCTGTCAAACCACTGGATCTCCATCTGCACTGGGCCTGTGCCATCTTAACTGATGAGCAGGCTTCTTCCACAAGCCTTTTCCCCAGGACATGCACCTTCCCAGCCACTCTTCAGGCAATTTACCACCGTACCTCTTGGAATCCATTGTACTGCTCGCAGTTGGGGCAATCCCAGCAGTTTCGGTTCCCATATGGCACTACCGTGTCCTGGTTGCAGAACCAGCAGTTCACAGTCACATGTGTGGGCTTCTTCCTGTTAGGAAAGGAAATGTATTAAGCATCAACACTTATTTCAGCTGATGTGGTGGAAAGCAATGGCAAGAGGCTACAGTAACAATCAACCTTCCCATTCAGTACATTTAATGGTATGACTCAGAGTAGTCATTCAAGCAGTTAAAAGATAAGAGTTTTAGTCCATCTTTATCCCAAAGGAGAAATAAATTTCTGCCTGATACTCACATCTCTTCATCCTAGTACCACAACATGCTAGAATTTAAATAACAACCTTGTGAATAACCCACTTCACTGCTTTCCAGAGGCACATTTGGGGTGTGAGTCCTCTCCATAATCAGCTGTGTTAATACTTATGTGGAGGGTGCAGCAGAGCTGCTGATTAGCACACAGGATTTTGGGAAATGGAAGTTAACAGTCCATGAGAGCTGCCAATGATGGTACTCAGCCACCCTGGAAATGGGCTCATGGTTACAGTTTTGTATGCCTTGCTCATTACAGAATTTTCCAAGGAAAATAGCATATTGAACTATCCCAAGGTTCAGGCACTGTAAAAAGCTGTTTCTTCACAGCTTTAGATGCATAATAAGGAACTCAGGAATCAATATGTCTTCCTTGGATTTTAGGCACTGAAATGGAAGAGGTGAAGAATAATGACCTGCATCCTTGAGCCCCTTGGCTCCTCCCTACCAAACAATCCTTTTAAAACAAGCCACTACAAGAGGAACAGCTGTGACACGAGCCCATCTCAACAGGTTGTGATGGATGTTTGAGCCAAGAACTTCAATGGCCAGGCCCTGGAGCCTGCCCAGTAAAGAAGCTCTGCATTTGTCTTGCAACTCAGTGCAATGCCCAAGAGGAAGCTTCCCTGCAGGTCAAGGCAGCACAGCCCAGCTGTCTGGGTTCATCAGAACCTGTCCTGGTTCCACTCCACCACCAAGGGAGGGCAGCTGCTTGGGCAGAGCCCAGGCAGGGACTCACTATGGAAGCTATGTGGACAGATGGACCCAGCTGCCACAAGCCCTGTTTGCTGCCTAATTCAAGGAATTAAGTGTGTCTCCCCCTGGACAGCTTCTAAAGCAGTGGTGAAAGCAACAGGGAAGCTCACCAAGAGCACAGAACAGAAGCCACAGTGCTCACCAGCTGAGAGCAGCTTTTCTTCCTGCTCTAGGAAATGGTCCCAGCTGCTGCAATGTTCTGTAGCAAAACATCCTCTGAATGCTGCAGAAGTGATCTGGCACATTGGTTCATAAAATATCAAACCCACAAGTGATGCTTGAGCCTCTTGTTTTCATACTCATGACTAGAGTAAGCTTGCAATGAAGCACCAGAAAGAAGCCTGTAAAGCCAGAGCACACAGAGGATTCCCTGCCAGATGCTGCAAGAAAATGGCTGTGCTACTAGGGTGACAGATTCTCATCTCAAAATAGATGCATACACCCACACCCCTCTTAAAAACGAGTATTCACTGCTCAACTTTGTTCTTTGCCAAGGGGGCTCAAAACAGTAAGTGATCTGAGTTAAAAATACCACCACTGAAACTGATAGGCAAAAAAAAAAGTTTAAGCCAGACAGAAATTTAGATCACTAGTCTGGTTATCCATGAGCTACCACCACCCCAAAGTCAGGCAAACCACATGTCTAAATGGTCACAGAAAGGACCACATGTTGAAATGTCCAGAGGAAGGATGGACAACACCCACTGTGGTGTTTCACCTCACCATGTGTAAGAGCTATGGAAGTATAATGCACACAAATCCTACTGCACCGCAGCTTTGATAGCAACACAGGCTAAACTCCATCCCCTGAAGGAGGTTACTGCTCAGGTCCCCATACTGTAGGAATTTCTAGGATCCCACCTTCATGCTGCTGTGGTGTCACCCTCTGGCAGCCATGGAAATAAGACACACCACACTCCAGTCTACATAATTTCTGTGCCAAGACAGAGTAGGTAGCAGCACTGATTTCAAGAATAACATCTAAGTGTTAAGCACAGGCCAAAAAAATTAGTACAACATGCATGTTATAAAGCACAAAAGAAGAGCAACTTGCTAATACTGGAGACCAAATCCTTAGTAATACTGGAGACCCTTCCACATACTCCAAGCAGGATTCCATTTCTCATTGTTGAGGCTGAGGGAGTGCTACCAAGGGTTAAACAGCCCTTCATCCTCACAATGTATGCAAAAAAAAATAATAGCTAAACCCTGGATTATTCAGGATAAAAAGCAATAATGCTTCCTTACATGAACCTATAATCTGTTGCCATAGAAATAGGTGCCAAAAAATCAGAAGTTCCCAACCTGCTGGATGCAAAAGGAAGGGGTGGGGGTGGCGGGGAAAGGTCATTTGAGGCAAGAACACAGAGGTAGGGTGCTAATTTTCTAGTAATTGGGCAGGACTTAAAAACAAAAACCAAGTACTGCACTTGGAGTGACTCTGGAACTATATATACCTTGACTGAATTAAAGCAGCAGCTGCAGGTAATAAGCTACAGCACATATTGCTTCTGAAGTCAGGCATTCTGTTATGAGAAGACAGACAATGCAAAACACATATAAGCATTAAGCACATGCTCAATCCGTTACAAAACACTAGGCAAATCACTCCCTAGTAGTTTATAAGCAAGCAGCTTCACTGGACACAAAATCACCCTACAAAACAAAACCTGAGCAGCAAGAAGTGACCGCATTACTACTGCCCAGAGACCCACCAACTGCTGACGTGCTGTGTGAACTCAGAACGCAGCCTGTGCTCCCAAACAAGCTAGAAAAACACCCAGGTTTGGGCAAATTGCTCTGCAGGCAGAAGATCTCTGCTTAAGACAGCAGTGGGGGGATATACCTGAAATGAACTTGGTTATGAGCTCAACATCTAAAAGTCTGATACTGCTCAGGCAACAGGACAAACTGTTCCTTTGGGAGAGACTATCAGACTCCCTTACTTTGCTAATCAGCTTTCCCTCCTATACAGAGTGCTTGAAAAACATCAGACTGCAGGTATTGACAAACACTGGTTAGCAACCAGATTGCCTCTCATGTAACATCAGGAGGAGCTTATTTTCCTTCCAACTCAGCACTCCACCACTATACACACACTTAAGGTCACACTTAAGTCCATGCTGTTAATGGACTGCCAGAACAATAGCCTCCCTGATAAGCACAGGTCGAATCAGTTACCTGATAATACAAACTGGATTTTTAAATATTTTTGTGTACACCTATTTATCCCCCTTCCTTTACTGCCAGGTCACAAGAGGAGGATCTCTGGATTTCTATATTCCTAAAAGAGGCCACAGGTGAATGTGCAGTTCTTTACTGGGTATCCCTCATCCTCTGCCAAGGATTAAAAGAAAAAAACAGTTCTCCATTAAAAGTATTTAAAGCAACACTCTTCATTCTGGCACAGCTAGATTACCAAAGCAATTATACAAATGGCTATGCCAGCAAAAAAATGAAGAAAAAAAAATACAGCCAGGCAGAGGAGCTCCTTTGTACAGATCAATCAGTTATCAGCCCAACATCTGATGGCAGTTTAACACAACCAAGCTGCCAAACCCCCACAGCACAGAGCAAGCCCACGGGGACCCAACGAGTTCTGAGTTAAGAGGAGCTCACTGGACTGATACTGTGCTCAGCTCTCAAGTTGTGCCCATGACCATCACCTGTCAATAAGGGGGCCTGCCAATGCAGACCCAATGCCAAACACCATCTTCCAACATGAAAAAAACCCATCACAGTGTCTACATTACAGCAGGCAAACCGTATCATAGGTGCTTTTGCTCAGAACTAGCAGTTGCAGATTTAACCACAAGACCAAATTTCTAGTACAGTATCACAGGCTGTAGCAGTTTATCCTTTCCCAAGAGCCAGACCTGGTGTCTCCTTCACAGGGAAAAAGGTGCCCAGTGGACCTTGGCAGGGACAGAGCCTCACAGCTGTAACTGCCTCCTGTGCTGTCCCACTCTTGGGCCCTTACTACTCTGCACAGCATCAGCCATCAGGACAGCATCCCCCAGAAAAGGTGCCTATTATTTCCACCTCAGTGTCTGTGACAGGCTGCTCCCCAACTAAATGAACAAGCATCAGGGTGGTTCCTGAGTTCCTACTGGCCTCTTTTAGAGTGAGTGATGGCTCATCTTGACTTATTTGCAGAAGGAGCAGTCTCTGCCATCACTGACCCAAAGGGTCTGATGAAAGAGATCCTCATGGGGTGCTCATTATTGGTTCTGACAACAAGTCAGTAACTAATGATGAAGGGGGGGCCAGAAGATGAAGGGCATGTGGCTACAGCTGCTGGTCTGAGCTCAGCAACCTGGCTTCCAACAACAGGTAACAAGCAGCAAAGATGTGATCTCAAAGAAAGACCACAAAACTTAGCTGAGTTTTCCAATCTGCCCCAAAGGTTTAAAGAGTTCCTGTGCATATCTGGGCATATATTTTTTCTCCCTGATATAAAAAGCACAGTCTTAGATACTGGCACATTTACAGTACTGTAACACCATGTATTGAGTTATTCCAGAACTACTTTTCACTAGGTTGTTCTGGTATATCTTCCCTTACTACAGGGGGTGGAAAAGGCATCTTGCTAGATAGGTGAGTACACTCATGCTGAAAGCGGAGCCGAGCAGGGCTGTACCAGCACATTAATGACAAAGACAAGGGCAGCATCGTGTCTCTGTTTGGATTAGTCCCTTATAAAGCTGTCCTCTGTGACGACTTTGGAAGATTCATTTAACTAAAGCAAAGTAAGAAAGTAGGTAATACCAGAATAGCACCGAGAAACACAAATATATAGACTTAAAGAGTTATCAACCAACTCCTGAAAATATTTACAGCTGACCAGCAGTTCTGAAGGACTTGGGAAGAAATGCTTCCCATCCCCGAGGCCTTTTGATGAACTTCAGCAAAACAAATCCAGCCTTTTCCCTGAAAAGACATGTCAGTTTCACCAGGTCAAAGAAACGCTGCCTACTTCACTGGGGAGATCGCTTTAGGCAAGGAGTATCTCTCAGCTGCCCTAAATATGCCACAGAAATGCCAAGACAGGCCATTTATATGGTTATACAAACTGCAAATGCTTCAGAGCAAACCTTAAGTATTTTACTGTGGACAGAAAAAAAATGCTTCTATTTCAAAGCATAAACTTGAAGTGAACCTGAACATAATGAGCCTTTGAGATGACCTATTTCTCCAATTCGACAGATGAGCAGACTGCTCAAGCCTATTCTGTCACACAGCCTAAAGTGTCCCTTATTCCAAATATCCTTACCTTGCTCCAAGTTGTATCAGATTAAATCTCCCAAGTGAAACTGTACTCCTTGTAAAAAAAATCTGTATTCTGCCTTCTGACACTTCTTTTCAATTGCTGTTCAAATCTGTCCTAAGGTCAGAAATGTTCCATGCAATTAGGAGGCAAATAACCGAAGAATTTGGGTCTCTAACTAATCACTCTGACTGCCCTGTGATCTTCCCAAGCCTTAGCACTGGACTGACACCGTGTTTTCTCTACGGTGCTCTCCCACTGTTGCCCCCACACCACCCATCACCCTCCAACCAACACAAAAACCAACACCTTGTAATGTCAGAACCACAAATACACTGGGTTGGAAGGGACCCATAAGGACCCAACGAGTTCTCTCCCCGTAGCTCAAACAGGCCAGAAAACAAAAGAGGCAAACCCGAGCCTCCAGCAACCGCCTTAATACCGGTAGTAACACCGCCAACCTCTAAGTACGGGCCGGAGGGAGGATTAACTCCCGCAGCTACCAAGCCCTTGACGGGCAGCGCTGGCACACAAAGACCCGAAGCAGTCCCAGAGAATACGAGCAAACGCACCCAACCCTTCACCGACAGGTTTCAAGGGCCGCTAACAACGCCTGGGGTGGTGGTGGGGGGATCTCCTCACAAACCGCCGCCCCCCCTCAGGCACAAACCCAAACCGGGAGCCCCAGCTGGTCTCCACAGTTCCCGCCGAGGCCGTTCCCTCAACCACCGGGCGGGCGAGGAGCCTTCCCACCACCTCAGCCCGCATCCGGCCGGCCATTGTCCGCCCCCCCAACCCTCATCCCCNCGGGCTAGCAGCGCCCCGGCTCCCTCCATACCGTTCCCTCACCACACGCACACGGGGCCCGTTCGCGGTGACCTCGGCGGCGGCGGCGGCGCTTTGTACGCCGCGCTGGCGCGGTGCCGCCGCCGCT
>VXBZ01003434.1:181453-203403 GCA_013399135.1 Heliornis fulica
CGGAGTCGTGCGGCGGCGCCGTGAGTCAGCGTCGCAAAGGCCGAGATCGTGGCCGCGGGGGCGGCCCGCCGGGGTCCCTGCCCTTCCGCGGAGGGAGGGAGGCCCGTCGTGCCTGTCCTGGCGCCGAGTTCACGCCGCTTCTTCCCCCCCTTCCCTTCGATAACTAAATTTAGACCTTGTGCCAAAAGCGGCTCCCGAAAGATCGGGACGCTCCGGGGAAGGGTTCGGACGCGGCTCCAGGCCCACGCCGGGGACCCCGAGAGGTTCGTCCCCCTGGGCCACTTGGGCAACTGAAAGTGGAAACAACGGGGCCTGCAACAAGGCAGAGACCTGGGAATGAAATTTGACGTTTGTTCCTGAGGTAGAGGGTAACTGCTGGGGAATGATGGAAACCAATCGCTGGCAGAGGAAGAGGAGACACCCCCAAGATAGCAGGTTGTCCATAAGGATGTACCTTACCATCAAGCCACCCAGTTCTCTGGGGAAATGGGAAGATCCCTCCAGTTACTCTGCAGTACCCTCCCGGCTGGTGTTACAGCGCAGGTTATGGCCCTTTTGTGGGCCCTCACCAGCTTCACCCAGCAAACCACACCTGGCAAACAGCATCTGGCTTCACCCAAGGCAAATACGGCAAACAGAGCAGGAATTAAAGCACAAGGCTTTGTGGGCAGTTTGTTACCTTCGAGACAGAAGTTGGAGACCACTGCTCTAGACTTTCCCTCTCTCTGGATAGACTGACAATACAATTTTGCTGAAAGCTCCCAGGTCTCTGATGGGAATAGTTCCTGGGTCAGGCGTGTTCAGCTCTCTCCTAGGAAGCAAAGTAACACCCATTTATGCTCTGCCCCACTTGGCAGTCAGGGGTGGGGATTCACTGTTGAAGTGAAGGTAAGAGGCAAGACTCTCCAAAATACGAGCCTGACCCTGCCTCAGATTGCATAGCTGTTTTCCTAGTTAAAACCAAAAAGCTCTCAGCACCACTGACAGAACTGCTTGAAATTCAGGTGAACCAAGCTGCATCAACGTCATCTTTTAAAAAAACTCCACAGACAAGGATTTGTACTGGAAGTAAGCTGCATGTTTAACTGTGGCTGGCTTCTCAACTGCTCCATTTCTATCTCCACGGATTTAACCATGGAGATTAATTCTATGGAGTGACCATTTCCTCTCAATAAGTGTGAATGGAACATAACTTTTTTCCATTTTTCTTCCATATATGCATATCTTCCATTTTTATCTCAATTACTTAGGCATTGTTTTCTGAAACCAAGTGATGAGGAAAGGAGGAAGAGCAACCCAGTCATTTGGGACATCAAGCCCTTCTGCAAGTCCTTCAGAACTCCTGTACTTGTCTATTTTCTCTACCAAAGTCCATCCCTTCCTGTCAACGACATGTGCAGTATGAATTCAACCACAGGTATATTATTTATCAAGAGTTTCCTCCTTAAAGGAGCTAATGAGCAGCTTAATGCAAAACAACTATAAATTATGGTGAGGGGCACAATCACAACATAATTGTGTACCTCAACCACCAGTAAATGTGACTAATTTTGAGGGATATCAAGGCAACCATGGATACCTAAAGGGAGGCAAAAAGTCCTGTGATGTAAGGACTTGAGACATCTTCAAATGCCTAAGAAATGCTTCCAAAGCTAAATTAAACAACATGAATAGCTCATACTGTTGTAGTAAATGGTGTGTTTGTAATTTCAATTTAACTCTTAATTTACAAGCATGAACAGACTGGGCCCTGGTAAAGTTGCTGGAAACTTTGTGGTCACTTCAGATAGGACTATAGCTTAATCACCTTACTAATAAGCTACAAAGGGTCTAGTAACGAAGCCTAAACTTGTAGGAAAACTGCCCAGGAAATTCTAACCAGTAACAAATTTACCTACCTTCCATGAAACTGACTCTCTGTGGCAGTTGAAGAAGTAGAATAAAGAGTGAAAAAGCTTTTTGCTTTTCTTTCACAAGAGAAATGTCGGGTATTTTAAAATTCAGTTATCCATGCTGAAAAAACCCAAACTATTTCCAATTCTTCCCTCTGGTAATAGGCTTATTCCAGACTCAGGGACATCAATGGGATTGCTCACCTAAAAACATACATTCTTTACAGGGTTAAGGAATCAAGGGTTAGTGAATTTTAAAAATTCTACTACAGAGAGAAAGGAAACAGGAAAAAAATTATACTAATTCAGAAAATCTCTTGGCTCCCAATATAGCTTAACAACATCCAAAATTAAGACTAGTTCTATCAGGGTTGGTAGCAAAGCATAAACACCAATGGCAAAAATCCAGCAGAATTCCTGATTTTCCATCAGATTTAGGTGGAACAAAAATGTGTTCCCTTTATATTGCTTTCCCTCTTACCAAATCCCAAACACCTCAAGAGGGTCTGAGTCCTCTCCCCTCATTCCAAAATACTAATTTAAGGAAATCTCAGAAATTGTTTGAAAGTAGCAGCACAAGTGTCCTAATTCTCAAAAATAGAAACAGCACTGTATGACAGCTTTGAATCCTATAGAGACTAAAGCTTTTGCTGCTCATCATCTCCATTAAAAAAAAAAAAGCCAAAGCCAGTTTTTAGTTACTCAACTGTTTCCTATTTTAGCCTGGGGTAATGTGATATGTTATTTTCAGTAAGACATAATAGAAATCAGTTATTTTTGCAGTTGTGCCTCATAATGAGGTATACACACATTCTACCCTCTTTGTACTATGCTCCTTCATCACATTGATGTCAAACATGACCTCAAGTACCAGTTATCAGCCAGGTTCTAATAAGAACAAACGTAAAGGTTTGAATCCAGTTGCCAACCCATTATTATATCCCTGTAACAGAATACTAGCCTGAAAACTACAGCTCCACTCATTGCTAGGCTGTTTCTTAATGCTTTTCCTGATCCTTCCAAGTCCAAACACCACCGCTGCTGTATAAGGTCCTTGAAGTCAAAGATGTCCATAAACACTTGCTTATGCTTAAGAACTCGACACCTGCTCAGATCATGAGAAGGTCATTGTTCAGTTCAGCAGCAGGGAGGGCTGAAGCTGGGCTCAGATGCTGTAGTGTTTGTCTCAGCTGCCAAAGTAAATGACACTAATGAATAGGAGAGCATGGTATGGCCAAAGCAAAACACAAATCTACCCATTTGACTTCTGAAATATGTTATCCTGCACTAGAAATAATTATTCTTATACTACAATTGTAAAGCATTGCTGCAATACAAGTGTTAAAGAGACCACTAAAATTAAAAACATGTTCTAGTATTTATGAAAGGGCTAATCTCAAGTATGCAGGATATTTGGTTTATAACTGAAAAGCGAGAACTTTATCATGACCGCTGTTGAAGAATAACCCTTTGATACTGTGTCTTTGAAAGGGAAGGCAGATAACCTATCCATATGAAATGTGAGAACTGTTAGCAAGCTGCCCCAAACAAGTGAATCCTTATTTCCTTCAGTAAGAAATCAATTAGTGACATAAAGAAACGATTTCCACAGGCTGTGGATTTTTTTTTTTTTTTTTTTTTAGCATTAGTTGTAGTGGCATGTCCATAACAGAACATAGCACCTCCTTCCAGTCAGAAGCACTGGTCTACAAGGACATCAAATTAAGAGGGACATATTCCCAAGTATCTTACTGTAAAGCAGACTCTGGAACTGCACTTAACAGACTTTGGGACCCATCTTACCCACTCTTCCACTCTCCAGACCCCTATCATTGAAGTACACGAAAAACAGAACACAAAGAAGCCCTATAAGAGGTCAGGATACATGACCAGGTTACTGCATCTCATGGCATTGCTGCAGGGCAGCCAGGCCACAATCACTGACTGTCCTCACGCTCTCCATCCTTCACAAAAGCAAGGTCTGAAGGCCAAGTCTTAACAGATCAGTTTACACATGTTAGCAGAAGCACATACCCCAAATGCATGGGTACATACAGTGTTGTAATTATATATCTACTAATGATCAGACTCCAGCAATATTGCTGGCATGTGTGGCTTATCTAAGAGATTGGGGTGTGCACATTTCATGCCATCCAGAGAAATGTACTACTACAAGATTGTCCCACTTGAACACTCCAGGATGTTCACACAGCAAAATGAGTGATGCACCTTGAACCAAACAGAAGAGCTCTCAAAGGTATTTGGGCATCAGACTATTATAGTGCTAAAAAGTGACAGGACAGAGTTTTAAATTTCCAAACCAGTTCTTCTGTTTTAATACAGTTTTAATGAGCATCAGTCCAAGAGATCACTTAATAGTATGAGGTACATTCCTTGACCACACATAGCTGTGCTTCAGGAAAAGGACAAACATATATTTAAATTAAATAGTGTCAATTAATTTAGTAGCAGTTTAATTATCATTAAGTTAAAAAAAGTTATAATTAACTATTAACGTTAATGACTTGAGACCTTTCAGAAAACATGAATCCAAAAGGAAATATCCAGCAGGTGGTAACAGACGTGTAGTTTCTCCATCAGCACTGCCACCCGCATCAGTCTCTTCAAGGACTATTTGTTCAACGAAGAAATTGGTCTACAGTCTGTGACAGGAGTCTTGGCTCTGCTACTTTGCATGGTCTTCTAACAGATAGACAATTAACTCGTAGGTGGACAACACAATGGCTGTGTTTGGTATCTGCCGGATGAGCTGAGCAAAGAGTCCTCTATAGAAGGCGAGATAGCCTTCCTCCCGTGCTATCAGACGTGCTGTCTGAATGAAAGTCTTGTATTTAGTGCCTTCTTCTCGCAGCCGTGTCCGTATGACCTCTGCAGGAAGGTAAAACAGAACCCAACATCAACAAGACTTCAACCTTCCCATGACCAGAAACGAGTGTGCAAAACCCTGACATGAAACACCCTTCCTGTGCCAACTGACCCCCACTGCCTTCAGCATGGAATCACATACACATTGCCCTTCAGGCAAGAAGCAAAGTTAGAAGAGTTCCCTTTCACATGAAATAAATGGATTATTCGCTTGTTCAAGCTGCTACAGAGCCAAATGCTTCACTAACACTCATAAAGTCAATATTGCTCTTTCTATCTAACCATGATAACATTCACATCTATCCAGAAGGAGGAACACTCCATACAAGTGTTTCCCATTACTCGCTCACAGAATCCCAAAGGCAGCGGGGACTCTGCTATATGAGGCTACTAGTAAGAACAGAAGCATTAGGTGTTCAATTTCTGGCATTTTTCAAGTTGTTTTTTAAACTAGGAAGTTCCAATCACCAACCACGTGGCTATCTAGGAATAGTGGGACCAGCACTGAAAATGCCAATGCATATGCACACACCACAGTAACATGCATGTGGCCATTCTAAAAACTTCACAGCCTTGAACCCCAACACTCATCTTGGATTACAGGTAACAGCTGTTCCACTGCAGTCAGAAATGGGAAGGTTGACATACCATGTGGATAAGCAATACAAGAGGCACAGCCCTTGGAAACAGCAGCAGCAATCATCAGTCCAAAGAAGTTTGTCGTGTTCCTTTCGGTCCCATTAGGAGGAGAAGGGGGCAGCTGGACTTCCTTCAAGTGTTTTTTTAAACTTTCATAAATAGCAAAGCAGATAATGGTCTCAGAAATCCCAGCATAGGAGGCAGTCAGGCCCCTATAAAAGCCACGGATGCCTTCTGTCTGGTAAACGTATCTGGCACACTGCAAAGCATTCATTGGTTTTGAACCCCTGACTCTAAAAAACAAACAAGCAGAACATATCATGAGCTCAGAAAAACAATTAATACTAAATAACAACCAATACTAAAAAAACAACCATGGATTTCAATAGATTTTGTAACCACAGAAATTCTAAGTTTTACTCCAAAAATCCTCTAGGAGAGCTGCACAAAGCATGACTATCATGCCAGGAGTGCACACTGGGCTTTGATAATTCACCAACACATACTCATAATAGTTCTCACAGCTCAAGTTCTATTCAGGCTATTGCAGTTCATACCAGTGCTTTAAAAGACAATAAGCACTGAAGAGACACTGCTGTGTGTTGAACCAGTAATTCCATTTAAAGCCATCTTCAGCAGGCCGAGAGACCAAGGTCTGCTACATGCTGCTACTCTTCATTTTAAAAGCCAGCACTCAGTTCAAAGGTGCCACCCTGTGAAGTGCAGGAATTAAGTCTTATAAATTATTTATAAGTTGTGTGCCTTAAAGGATCCTTATTTGACCCAACACATCCTCACAGGAAGGAGCTTCCATTCTGAGCAGTCACATTATTAGAGTCCCTCACTGCTTCAATATCCACCAGTGACTGTGAATCACTCCACTGAAGGGTATTGCTGTCAAATTCCCCATCTCTGGGGGGGATGGTTAACAGTAACACAATGCTGAAGGAAGCAAAAGAACATTAAACCACTGCACAGATTCTTAGTGCCTCCAGAAACTAATGAGACTTCATTACAATTTAAAACCAGCTGCCATTCTGTTTACAGCTATTTAGCTGTGTGTTAGTCACTGTGGTTTGCTGCACTAATACACACATCTGTATGATCCAGGATCAGTGTGAGTGGTGGTGTCAAATGAGACACAGACTACCAGCTCATGCTCATCCTCCTGCGTGAGCTCTTCCGACCTTCCCAACGTCTCTATTATTGCTGTATCAAAGCATTTCAGTCCTTGATATATTTACCCTCAACTTCTACCCACGAAGTACAGAAGATTCTGAAAGCAGCAATTTCAAAGAAAATGAATGTTGTGCCAAACTTATGTGCAGTTTCTGGTTTCACTGTAAATCTCAACTTGGCACTCAAGGCAACTTCCACATCCTTCTCATTAGTAACTGCATCAAACCAAAACATGCCACATAGACCCTTAACCTTTAGAAGTGTGGTGGTTTGAGAGGTAAAAATGAGAGTCAAGGAAACAACTGGGCAAGGTCTACCCACATACAAAGAGCCATGAGCTAAAAAAATGGAAGTTCAGTTTTCCAGAGGCTCCCTTGGCCACTTGGTGGTATCCAACCTCCCTACCTCAGTTACTTACTTTCGTTCCAGTTGCATTCTAGTTTTCACCATCCATACAGGATTCATCAGGGAATTTGTGATAAAGGCTGAAAAAGAGGAAAGAAAACCCTAATTTTAGCTGAATCCAGGCTGGTGTAGCACCATGAACTTTATCCACTGTGCAGCAAGGCAGTTCTAGTTACCAGCTCTACCTAGAGGTCTCAGAAGCCACGTGGGTGTGTAGCTTGCAGTCACTTTCAGGCCTGAGAACAATCTCATGTTAAACTGCAGGAGCAACCAACCAACAGACTCAGAACTTTTGTAAAAATTCTTCCTTTCTGCACCTATTTTAACGTATACTTCATGCTTCTAATGACTGCTGTACCCAAGATACCTCACTGAGACTGGGTTTCAGAGTAACAGATAAAGGAAACCTGTGGGGAAGACACACACGTGTTAGTCTCCTGTTTTCCCCTAGGCTCTAGATGGTGCCACTGAGCCATCGCATTAATAGAACCCAGCAAGCATTAAGGGGTTAGTTTCAGAGAGATTCTTTCTAATGATTGCTCTCCTGACCGATTCTGGAACTTGTGGAGCTCTTCTGCAGTATTTTTCCTACGAGAATTTTGCCCATCCTGGTGGGAAAAATACAACAAACTTAAACAATTTAAGTAAAACACTATCAGAAGTTTGCTAGTGTCTACTAATTTTTTTCCTTACATTCAGAGACTTCACCAGAACACTGCAGTTGCAAAGTTCATCTCAAATTAGCAAACAACATTCTAGAAAGAGTTCAAAGTATTGAACAGAAAAACAGTTCCTCTGTAGACAAGCTAAGTTAGGAACTAGTAAAGTCCTGGGTTTTAGCATATACAACCTTGCATCAAGTGTACATTATGAGAGTGTGCCACACACTGGCCTCTGTACTCATTAATATACCACAATTATCCAGAGCTGTTAGCCAAGACTGGTCCAGGTCCTGTACAGACAGGCTGAAAGGCCAGTCCCCACCTTATGATTCATTCCATTTGTTTCCTATTGAGAGATAGAAAAGTCTTGTAGCAACAACAGCCTGGAATAAGTACTTTAAAGAATCAGAGTGCACCTCAGAGCCAGATACCAACATGTGTATTGCCTGCTGTTGGTGAGGGGCTGGACATGGGGATACTGCTGTAGATGATATGGAAGGTAAACTATAAATGCTTACCTGCAGACCCTGCAGAACAAATGTGGACAACGTTGCTGTTGGGCACAAAAATTCCATTAAATCTCTCTTTAGCTTTGGAGTAGCATGCAAAATAGACAGCTCTGTGGAAAAAAATAAAAACAACAACATTCAAAGCAATAAAAAAGCAATGCAATACACACATCTTCAAATTATACACAATCCTATTCTTCCCCCATCCCTGAAAAATAAATACTTTCAAGAGAGGCCTCCACAGTTGTCTCCATCTACAATGACACAGGATTTAATATTTTTGTTTTGTTTTCTCCTTGTATTACAGAGTCACTGCCTGAATTGACTCTCACAGGGCAAAACTATTTCACAATCATATTAAGTCTGCTATAGGAAGCAAGATAGTCTTGTAGACAAATCAAGTTAGATCAGATACCTGCATCAACTCTGGCATTAGACATACTTTGTAAACTTGGGAAGATCACTTTCCCACCTGGAGCCTATGCTTTCCAGAAGTTTGGTCAGAACTGTAACTGCTCTAGCAGCACTTCATGCTTTAACCACTTAACCCTGGAACAAAACAGTTTTAGACACCTCTCTCAAACCCCTACATAATGCACAGACACAGAGGAAGCTCAGATCATCTGCCAGAGTCAACAGAAGGAGTAAGAAGCTGTCTGAAGCAACCTCCTTGAAGGGAACTGCTAGAAAAAGGTAGATAATTGTTCTCCAATTCGAGAATTTCCATAAAGTACATTAAGAATGTAATAATATGGCTGATTATGAAGAAGCACAAAAATCAGCATGAGCAAATTGCATGAAAAAGCAGGCAGTTTTGGATTCAGATCCCTGCTGCAAAGATTGACTGTACAGAAATAGGAATCCCCACTTCTAGGGGGAACATCCTACCTACTAGGCAAGAGGCCAGAGTGGGAGTACACCATTCTTCAAGTTCCTTTTTACCTGTTTGAATTTCAGTCAGAGAACATCTGCCAATTCCCTGACTGCTAACAAGTTTTCTAGGCACAAAGATCTTTAGCTCTGCCAAGAATGGGACCGTCATAGGTACATGTGGAAACCATTTAGGTGCCTCTAGACTTCCAAATACAAACTTAGTTGCTAATTTTGTTGTTGCTCTTTAAGAAGAAAAAAAATATGGAAAAAAAAAAAAGAAGGGTGCACCTACCACTTCAAGGTTATGTGGCAGCAGTGAAGTCTTTTCCCCTCAGCTGCAGTTTTTCATTTGAGAATTTAGGCAATCAAGGACCAGAGAGGTACTCCTCTCTCCTAGCACCTAGCTCCCACTCAGTGCCTGGCAAGCACTTATGTATTCACATGGAAGCAGGGGATCATATCAGAAAAATGCAAATATTAATCCTACAGATTTTTCTGTACTACTGTCTTGTTTTCTCAAGGACGTGATAAGTGGCTCTTGCAATGACTTGGAATTTAAGTGTCTTATTTAATCTGCACCTTCTGGTGTTACACAAGTGTGAAGCAAATCTTGAGAAGATTTTATTGGTATGTATACTGTGCAGTAGACATGAACACATCTCAGTGTGCAGATGGGAGAACTTCCTGACCTATGCTTCTGAATCACAAATGCACTGCAACATTTGAGTTCACACCTTAAATTCTTTTAGCAATAGTTTAACTATTTACCTTGATGGTGCAACTCCAACCAAGTTTGGACCCAGCCCTCGGAAGAGTGACCTTGGTCCTTCTTTTTCCAGGATTGACCTTAAAATAAAAACAAACAGGGGAAAGAAAAAAAAAATAAATGAGTTAAAAGTTTTGCTTCTTGTTCTGTCAGTCAGTCAAAAGAACTGTACAAAAGCAGTAAGTATTAATGGTGAAGCTGTTAGCTTTTAAGATACATCATATACTTGAAAATTAGCAGAATTACATACTAGTGACTAAAAGCCACAAACTTCAGCACACTACAGGCAAATGTGTCCTGGGGCACAAGGTTATAATTCCCATTCATGGAAAGCTGTCAGGAATTGAGTATCATGGAGAATGCAGTGACAGTTGACTGATGAATATAGAATATTTTCAGGATTCTCTGTATCTAAGCAGTTCAGGAGTTTTCTTCCTGTATACAGACATAAAAATGAGAAATCCTTTCCCTTTCACATTGCCCAGTTGTGTGGTTTTTCTCCAGAGTAGAAGCAAACTACAAGCTCTGCCTCCTCAGGCAGTTCAGGGATGTTTAGTTTTGAGGGCATTCAGGAGTTCACAACATCAGACCCAAGTAAACTCTTAACTACAGAGGTCCTGCTGCAAATCACTGTCAAGACCTGACTTCATGAGCAGGTCTAAAGCTGGAAGATCCCCAAATGATGCTTTCCCACAGTTCTGCAATTGCTACAGCCCAGGCTTCCAAAGCCATTCCCACCCCTCTCCCCGCACACCTTGAGGGTACACTGGGCTAAGACACCTCTGAAGATGATGAACTGTCTGGACAGCTTCCCCAGTGCCTCCCAAGCTCTGTACAGTACCTTGCTGAACTGCCTCATGAAGAAAGACTTACCTTATAAATTCCTTCAAGTACTAACAGCAGACAACTTTACAGGGACTAAAACAACAGCCAAGTATTTACCAGAAAAACTCAGGTACAGTTCAGTAATCACTGGGATTACAGTGCACAACCTGCAGGACTGCAGTCCTCCTAACAGGACTCACCATGGGAAAACATTGGAAGAAGTTCCAGATAACACCAGGCTCCATGGTTAGTTCACGTGCAACTCTTGGAACCATCAGGTTCAGAACTTACTCTCTAGGTCATTAGCACTGCTGAGAATGTTGCTCACAGATTCCAAACCCAAGTTCATTAAAAGATCCAGGAGCTTCTGAAACACTTTTTTTTTCCTGCAGCAGTTAAACTTTCTACATAAACTTTAGGGCTGAGTGTCTCCAAGGAGACAGATCCACCAACTACTTGTTCTTTGTCACTTAACAGTCACGACTGCAGATTCCAGCTGGGGTGACTCATCAGAATCTTAAATGGATTAGACAAAAACAGCCTGTCCTCCTGAAGTGCTTTCTATTCGGCAGCAGGCTTAACCTGCCCTCCCCAATACCTACTTTCTTTCTATTTGCAGCACTTAAGGGGATTTCAGGCTCAACACATTTAACTCTTACACACCAGTTTTGTGTTGTGCTCTAGGGGCTGCTTCTTTGGCCACACAATTTTCTCAAGCCAGAAGCCCAGGTGGCAACTGGTTTGGCAACACATGCACAGCTAGGATTGAGAAGGGATGGAAGAGTAAAAGCAAGAGAACCAGCTTCACTTCTTTCTTCATACATTTGGGTTTTGTTTTTTTTTTTTACAGAAAGATCATAAGCAAGAGCATTATCTGCTCTTCTTAAATGCTGCCTGCACAGGAATGGCAGCATAAATATTTTGCTCTCACTTCTCAGTGCTCTGAAGTAAAACAGTTGAAAACTTGACAGTACATACAGCTCAGCATTTCCTCAAGTGAAATGAAATCACGGATTATAGTCACAAAAGTTAGTAAGATTAATAAATATATTAAAAGGTTGGCACATTTTTAAACCATTTAGTCTCTCCTTAAAAAAAGGAAAAGAATAAAGATGAGAACCTGAGAAAAAGATAGGCTAAGAGAAAAAATAAAGAGCCTTGTGCCTTTAAGTTTTCATTTCCCTTAGTTACAGCTGCCTGAAGTCTAATGCTGCAAGGTGAAAAGACAGCAAGGGAGAGGAGATTAAAATCAAAGGCAACTGGCACTACCTCACTTTTTCAGTCACGAATTGCTCTCGACTCACCTCTGAATAGACAGAGAAATGTTTGGCAGGGGAAAGCAGCACTGTTTACAATACTGAAGCTCAAGTCCCAGAATGACTCTAGCCAGATAGTCCTGCAGAGAATTTGAATTAGCACTGTACTGTTATATAACTGTGCAGTGTCTCCCCAGGCAATGTGCCAGGCATGTTGGCCTTACATAAAATCATCCAACTTGCTCTGCTAGTCATTATTTTCTTTGGCATTTCTGCTACCTGATCTAAACTGGACCTCTCTGCATCACCCTGGGATGCCCAATGATCCAAATAAACTCCATCCATTTGCATGAGGTCTGAACCATAAGTTTATGGTGGTTTGATATGAAAAACAGTAGCAGAGATTTGGACTTCAGAGTTGCTGGTAAAACTATTGAGCAGTTTTAAGCTGGGTGATTTCATGTTTCCTTTTCTGCTTTATGAATGCACATCTGAAAAGGGAACAGCTGGAGCATCAACTGCTGCAGTCTGAACAACACAGAAGGCTTTTAACAGAGATCATAGGTGATACAGGTTTAGATGGCATTGATGCATAATACTAATTGACAAAAACAACATCTAAGAGCAGAGGAGAGCTCATTAAGTCAACTATAGCTCAGGGAAAGATAAAAGCTCCCAAGATTCCAATTAAACATTAAATTTCTGTGAGAATGCTCCTGCAAAAGTGTCTTCCCCTCACTCCTATAAGTTCCAGTTATAGATCATCAACACAGAGTGCAGACAAGCATAACTTCAAATGTCTGGGAACACAGAATTCTGGAGGTCACCTGGGTCAAGCACACACTCAAAGCAGGGTCCAGCTTAAAAAAATAAATCAGGGGCTGACACACATCACTATGTACAGAGAACGAGAAACCTTCTGGTCCATCAAGGTGAAGAAACAGCTACAGGCTCTCATGTTTGTACAATGCCCAAGAGAGCACAATTCAAGAGAAGAATTAGAACTTCCTCTGTCAGGTAACTAGCAGGGGCAGCAACACTTAACAACCACCTCCACTAGCTCCTCAAAGCAAACTGGGAATGGCTTCAGGAAAAAAATGGCTTATTCAGTCCCTCAGTTGTGTGCCAAGAATAGCCCCAGCTAGTAAAGGATTACCTGTTTAATGGTCAAATGAGACAGTAAACATGATTATTGCCAGTCAGAGGCAAAGATGACACTTCTCAGTGCTGAGAAACAGTTCTTGCCTCTGGAATATTTTCTGTGATGGTTCCCACAAGCTAAAGCACATCAAGAGTTTACAGTATGTCCTTCATATTGATCCCCAGGAAGCCAGAACTACCAGAAAGTGAGGAAACAATTTAAAAATAGCACTTCCAGAAATTTAAAATCAATTCCCTTTGGAAACTTCCCTAGTTCTGGAAGCAAATTTCTGTGGAAGCTCAGAGGAATGCTCAGGAGTCCCAAATACGTATGTGCCTTTACAGAATAATTTATCTTTCTTTCTCCTGCTGAAGGCAGAAGTCCAACTGACATGAATCCTTCCAGTCCAAGTCTGAAGCAAAAATTTGCATTCTGTGTTTTCAGAGGAATTCAGACTCAGATCCCTTGTCTCAGCATCCCTGAATGACATGAGTAGCAGTACTTACTTGAGAACACTCAAGAGTCCAGGTGATACAGACGTTGGCCTGACCATTCCTTCACCACTGATGGTCCCCAGTTGGACTTGTGGGTAGTAGACAGCCCGGAAGGCCAGTTTTGAAGATTGCAGCCTGGTCTTTATTACCTCTAAGGGACATGTAAAGATGGCACCAACTGTTCCTCCACATCTATAAAATACAATTTACACAGAGTCAGGAAAACATAACTGCATGGATGTGTCAAATCACAGCATGACTCCACATTGTGTACAAATTATTAGGAGCAGGGTAGTTTTAACATTCACCTGAGTAGACTGTTCTCAAGCCCTGGGGGAGCAGGGAGAAGGCTGAGAAACTGTTATAATGATCATTTGTAGTGTTAGGATTGGTGAACACCAAAATTATACCCAGTGCTAAACAAAACCCCTTGACTGACCATCTGCTGGTCCCATGCTCTGCTACGACTTGGCATTCAGCCCACAAAAACTTCAGAGGCATCCATGTTTCAGAGGTTGTTGTCCTAAAACAGACATACCCTTGGATGGATATTTCTTATGGGAAGCAGGAAGCTGGGAAGAACAAGTCACTGGGGATTAGGCAGCTACACAACTCTTCAGAATTTCAGTACTTACGATGGAATCAGCTGCCTACAGAAGAAGCAAATGTCAGAACTACACTAAGTCAGGCCCTCTTAAAAACAATGAGTACAAACTTGTGGGGGGAGAGGGAAGCTCTAAGGATAGAGGGAGGGTGGGAAAACAGAGTAAGAGGACAGAAAGGCCACTGAAGAACAGAATTCCCATACTCTGATAACGGAAGGACAAATATAAAGTGTGTATATACACATATAAAGAAGAAATGAATGATCCTACAATAGGCATATAATAATCTTCATGTATTCAAACTGAGCCTCAGAAAAAGCACCCCATGCCAAGCATATATGATGGACAAGCCCTGAACTTCATTTCAATCAGAGATCTGGAAAGCAACTGGTCAAACCAATCCTGTCCCTGCTGCTGCTCCTCCTTGGTAAGTCAATGTCCTTTCTGCCAAACTTCACAATTAAAGACAATGTTGAGGTTGCCTAAAGGGCTCTAATCAGAATTTTATCAAACAAACACGTTAGGATTTTGGGAGACTTAACTGAAGATTTCAGGGTTGTGGCTTTTTTCCCCAAGGGTGTTTACATACAAGGGAACACATTGACTGGGAAATACTTCCTTTGTTTACACAACTGTCAAAGCAAAAACCAGTGTTTGCCATTTTCCTTATAAAACAGGAGTCAATAACTTAACTCTCTTTGATGTTGCCTTATATTGTAATTTAAGTAGTTTTCCATGAGAGAGGTGAATTTAAAAAAAAAAAAAAAACAAACCACCCTATCCTGTCCCTTGACCACTGCTTGCTACAGTCATAAGTTTGCACCCACTAATTTGGGAGCATAAAAGGGCTTTAATAAAGGTACTAGTGCCTATTTTCTACAGCTTGATCTATACATGAACTATTTTACTAGGAGAATCTTTTTTTAGACACATAGAAAACTGTAATTGAAGAATGGCAGAAAAATCTAAGCTGTAGATACATACCAGATCATAAATGCTTTATCCAGCACAGCTTATTTTGCTTGCTAAAACAGTATTTTTAAAACCAAACAGTAACCACTTGCCACAACCTTGAAACCCCTGCACTTGCACTGACAGCCTGGCCACCCTGGCTGCACAACCACAAACATGGCTCTTCACAAGGTTCAAAAGGACTCCTTGGAACACATGGCTGGGGAATACCACTTGCTCAGTACTTCTCATGTTCTGCAAGCCTCTGTCCAAGTCCATCATCCTATGCTTTTCATATAGAAATGCATCCAACAAAAGAAACTATTGTCCTTGAGACTGGCAATATGAACTACCAGCATGCTTCAGTGGGTTTCTCCTTCAAGTTCTTGCTTCTTCCTCATCCCTGCTGAAAGGGGGAAAATACTAAAGCAGCGACAATCCAAAGTGACAGAAACTCTGAAGAGCTTTGCATTCATCCCTTTTAAACCACTTATGCTTTGACAGCTGAGTAAAGTCACAGAGTTGTTCATGGAACTAGGTAAATAGCAGCTGAAGTTGTGTCATCTGGCTCAAAGATGCGGGTTCAGAGACCTTATCAGGCCTCTGATTACTTTGTGAGCAGACCCAGGGCTCAGACACAAGCCTTTGTTGTGTCAATACTACCCTGGAGGACATCATGTCATTTTATGCTTCTCTGTTTTGTCAGATGCATCTTGCATTGCTCACATTTCTCTGAAATTAGATCTTGGAGGGGAAGGGGGGCGGAGAGGGAGGTCAGGAATGGCTTCTCCAGCAAAAACTTTCCTGTTCCCACAGCTCATGATGGATCCTTAAGACATTTCCTGCTCAGAGATCCCTGCTGCCACCTTTCCTACTATGCATATCCAACACATGTATGTATAGGGAACACATGACTAATCCACATACTCAAGAGAAACTCCAAGTCTGTGGCAACTTGATGAAGGTAACTTGAATGCTTTAATTCTCCATTCATTTATCTACCAGTGCTCCCTGCCATGTACCCCACCACCAGTCTTTATTTATTGCATGTTTCTGAACATCAAAACAACACCTTCACCCTAACAACTCAGAGATTCAGAATGCTGGAACTCTATTTGCTGTTTCTGAACTACCTAGTGACATCTTGCCATACAATTTTTTAGCCTTTCTGGCATATTCCTTCCTGCATCAGCTGTCGTCTTGCCCTCCTAGTTTGACAATCCAGTGAATTTAAGCAGCCTTTAATATACTTCTGGTAACTGATATGTAATCCCCTGATACTCAACACAATGAGTTAACATCTGCATCATCAGTTCTAACAGCTCAGAGTTTATGTTGCCAGTGTGACATTTCAGAAGAAAGCAATATCTAACAGAGCAATTCTCAGAGTGTCAGCAGGGGGCACACATTATGTCCCAAATATAAATACACAGCAGATAGTTCAACTAAGGACTTTGATGTGTTGGGCAGCTTTTTCAGATGAGCTGATTTGCCTCCACATGGGAACAGTATGCATCACCCCCTTGTGTTTCTTTATGCCCTGGAAACAGGGCTGAAAAAATAACACCCTGTGCATAAAAGAAACACTTGGTATTCCTGGGGTGTTCCAAATGCCTTCATCTGGGAAGAAAGGATAAACAACCATCCTTCCTCAGCTGCATTCACAGCCATAAACCCTGAAACAATCAGACTGTGGATATACAGCCAGATAAATTGCATTTAGGAAAATCTTAGGCTGTGAAAAAGGAAAAACATCCAAATGTCCACATTTGTTTGATTTGGGGATTTTTATTTTTTATAAATTACAATTACAGAACTACAGCTTGGAGCTGTTCAGTGGTGTTTACTGCACTGGCCTCTTGCAAAAATTCCCAAACAATATCTCAATCTGTCCTTAGTCAAAAGACTGAAACCTCCCCAGAAACAAAACACTATGGTAGAGCATCTTCAACAGGTCCCACAGTGAGCATATAACAAGAGGTTCCCAGCTATGCTCTGAACATTTGGGACACAAAATCTCTTTAATGTGATATACCCAACAATGCATCAGCTTTGGCCTGTCACTTAATGCCAGAAAAACAGTGCTGGTACTGCCTAAAGTGCTCTGACAACCTCTTCTCGTTACATGATGAGCCAGGCATACATGGCCATTAGAGCAGTAAAACAGTTCTCTGCTTTGTGATGTCCAAAAAAAGGAACTAATGAAATTCTTGGTCTGAGAATATGAAACATTCTTTGTTTTTATGGAGATACATAACATAGTACATATTAGGAGCTGCAGAAAAATTATTTACTTCCTTAAAAAGCAAGCACTGTTTAGAAAACATGCCAAGGATGTCAATCTCAAAATCCAATTCCAATTTTTCTCTTGCTTCCAGCTTTCTATCTTTACAAAGTCCATGCCCCATATACCATGACTTGCATTTGGAATAAACTGTCAGCACCCACTTGCACAATTGATACAGATGACAAGAATCTTAATTAAGAGTAGGGCGTGCTTCATCTGTCCTAGATTTAATCACTGAGCAATACACTTAATACAAATAACACCACAATGCTCAACATCAAAGGAAGTTCTGCAAAGCAAACAAAAGCTTCCAAACTTTTAATGATCTTTAATCAGAGTGCCCCTGACTTTACCAGAATCATGAGCTGTTTGGTTAGAGGAATCATAACTTAAAAGCCAGCCTGACACATTTTGCCATGTGAGTATTTGAAGTTTATTCCTCCCCAAAGGACAGCAACTACTCTCAACACTTGACAGTGAAGTTTTGACAGACAGGTGTCAAGCAAAACACTTGCAAGAGAAGTATCAGTGCAAATAGTCTGGCAACTGTACTTAACCCACCACTCTAGAAGAACATGGTTGACAAGTACAGCCAATTCATGCTTGATGGATAGTGCCATACAAGGCTTGAAAGGTCAAAATCCACCTTAGGAATCATTTGGTGCTATTGACTAGACCCCTCTGATAGCTTCAGAAGCCTGTAGAGCTCCCCAGACACAGCTGCAAGACTGAATCCAGCAGGACAGCCCATGATAAAGTGGGATACACTAATTTCCCATCTGCTGATGTAGAATTGTGCTCATGACGGCAGATGAGGAAATCCTGAAGTGAGCAGTATACTCACACCAAGTGTGACAAGTTTTCAATGAGATCCTATTTGCAGTGGGAATTTCATTCTGTTTTCATAAAACACACTCTGGCACAACATGAACAGGACAACAGCAACAGAGGTTCTAGCTCTGATGTTTAGTTACTGCACGGTGAAGACCGTAAAGAAAACAAGCTGCTGCACTCCCAGATGCCACAGGAGATGCAGTACCACAACAATACAGACTGTTCCCAATGCCTTGGTTTTCAGTTATTAAGCATAACTATTGAGAGAGGGAGATTTAGATTGGATATTAGAAAAAAGTTCTTTCCTATGAGAGTTGTGGAGCACTGGAACAGGTTGCCCAGGGAGGTGGTGGATGTCCCTGGATCCCTGGAGAAGTTCAAGGCCAGGTTGGATGAGGCCCTGAGCCACCTGATCTAGTTGGGGGTGTCCCTGCTTCTTGCAGTGGGGTTGGACTGGATGACCTCTGGGAGACCCTTCCAACTCTAATCATTCTATGAATCTGTGATTCCATAAACTTCCAACTAATAATGTCCCCATCTTGTATGGATATTCCTGCAAGCACTTAACTGCCTTCCCTGAGTTGACACAGAGCTGCAGAAAGCACGTGAGAACCTGAACCAGGCAGAGGGCTGGAAGACAGTCACTCTCCATGTCAGCTCCAGCTGTCCTGCTCCACATGCTGTGTAAGTGGACACATATGCTTCAGGTGCAGGCTGTTGCTCTCCATTTCACAATGGTTTGCCAGCATGAGCACATCACTTAACAACTAACATCTGTGGGAGCAGCATACCAGTTCCCTTCCCCCAAATTACTAATTCAGGGAGTCATTTCTCATTAGTTCTGTGACCTGTGCTAGATGCTCAGGCCAGCCCATCAAACTGAACGCTCTCAACAAGGCTCTCAGCAACCCAGCAAACACCTCTTGGCTGCAACTGAGACAACCAACCCATGTCCATGGAGACAGATGTCACTATCTCCTCAATTCAAAGCAGCTTGATGTCACCAACCTTCCCAAAGTACACTTCCAACCCATTTACACTGGCTTAAGCAAGCCTGGATATCTAAGGTTGCTTTTCAGTGCCAAAGTAAGGACTTAGGCCTCGATAAAGGAAAAAAATACCACAAATGTGGCTTTATTCAAAGTCATGCCAGCTTGATCCAAACTACTGAAGAATACCTGTTACACAGGGCCTATCTGCAATCAAAATTAAAAGTTTATTCCCAGCTTTTGCTCTTTGCCAGTTCTATGAAGCAGCCTCTAAATACCACTTCTTAGAAAATCCCTGTAGTGAACAGGAGTAAAACTGTTTAGTTTTACTGTTAGTAGTAAAACTGGGATGTAGTAAACTCAAGCTGGAAAAACAACATGGAGCAACCTCTGCTGCAGCCTAGTCCAGTTTTTCCCAAACATAAAATAAGCACCAACTGCACTAACTTCAGCAGGGACCCAGACTTGTAAACACGCTTACAGCTGTTGTGCAACTCTGGCATGGTTCTTGCTGCCTCTGAAACCCTCCCTGCCCTCAGAGTCATATTCCCATCAAAATGCCAAGACCCTTTGGTTTGCTGTAACCCAGGAAAGCTTTAAAAGGAACTCACAGAAACCAAAGGAAGCCAATGAGTCTGTCTGCCTATGTAAGTCAGCTCATAGGAAGCCATCCCTTTCAACAACATGCTCTTGCTATACCTGTAAAGAAGTATTTTGTAACCTTTGTTCACTTATAATCTCACACAGCTTATAAAGCACTCTGAACTTCCAACACTTTCTTCTGCCGAAGGGATAATTTTATCTCAAGGTCTTGGTTGCACTGTGGCCCAATACAACCTATTTACCATCACAGGGTTCTGTGAAAGAAAGTGCAAAGGTATCTGAAGGACCAAGGAATGGCCTCAGAGACTCACACTAAAAATTCTTTTAATGATGTAACAGAGTAGCAAGCTATTATCCCAGCTGAGCTCCTTTGAGCAGGCATCCTTTACCACTACTAAAACCCAAAATAAGCAAGGCAGATGTGGCACATGTATCTGATAGGACTTGGGTTTCTAGCTTGGCTGCTGGCTGGCTGGTCCAGCACGCCTCCAAATACGATGCACTTCCTGCGACACTTCTTACATGGGGAGAAAAGGATTTTAATAGCTTGGCCAACAGGTTGAAACTGATGTCCAATTCCTTGTTCTGCTCTAAGAAATCTGCATTTCTCACTGGAAAAGCAGAGATAATAGCATCAATAGATATGTACACACAGGATATGGAAGTTCAGGGCCTCAAGCCAGGGAGCTGCTATGAAACACGCTATTTGGATGGTGGATGGGTAGTGACCAAACGCCCAGCAATGGCTGGGGCATGAGATGACTAAATTTGCTGCCTCATTTTCCTTTCCATAACATCACAGCAAGATAAGTGGCGGTACATTTTTCCATGTCTCTGTAAATAAGATAAGCAGAACAAGAATCAGGTCCAGCAATGAACATTTCAAGGCCTGTACACCCTAAAAGACCATCTCTTTGTGCTGCACTTTCATCACTGCTTTAGGATATAGATGATTGTTATTATAACAATATGGTTCCATCGTTCCCTGCCAAGCTTTCTCAAAAGCAGAGCGGGTCTGGTGACTTCCTAGGTATGCTGCAGAAAATGGTTGTTCACCAGGATCCTCAGAGAAGGGAGAAGGTACATTAAATGAGTAAGAAAGACGCTGATCACCTGCTACGAGTCTAAAAAACTAATTAGTTAAAAATTCTCATTTATTTATAGGCTGATGAGTTATGTGAGGACACCTAGAGTCCTGGATAAGCAGTGTTACTATCCAAACAAGCTGCACGTGGACACGCAGGTCCAGTTTCTATCCCAGGCTCCAGACATTACTCTGATGCAAGTGGGGGAGGTGGGGTGAAAGAGAGGACTTGGAACGACACAGAGTATCCAAGTCAGCAGAAGGGCAGTGTCTCTGAAAAACCTAGCTTTGTTTGGTTTAATATTATATTAAATGAACTTACTGCTCCAGGAACATGTCAAAGGAGACTGAAGTCTCCTGTTTAACAACAAAAGGCACAACAGTCTACTATTAAACAGATTTAAAGTAAACAGATTTCATGTTGGCTTCCTAACTTTTGTCAGCTGGCAAGCACCAAAGGATATTCTACTACTTAGATTAAGCCATTTAAGAAAAGATTAAAATAAGATTTCTAATAAGCACAGAAGTGCATACAACAGCACCAAATAATTTATTTACTTTTCATTTGCACCACAGAATCATCTCACTGGATTATTAAAATCACTGTAGTAAGTTAATTACCAAGGCCTGGCATGCCAGGCCACTTACTCAGAAGTGCCAGGACTGTCTCTAACGCTCTTCCCCACTCCCACACACTCCCCCATCGCTTTTCCCTTTCTGGATATAATTAAACTGAAAAGCAAATGTTCCATCAGGCACTTACACAGCCCCCAGTACTCAGAGCCTCCACTATTAACTGTCACCTACACAGAGGTTACTAAAGCGTTGTGCAAACTCTACAAGACGAAGCTGCGGCCCATGACGGTGCTTTTAGGATCACATCTCTCCGACCCTGCTTGATTCAGCAGCAGCAGCCGCTGATGAGGGCGGGAATCCGAGTGTTTCAGAGCCGGCCGCCACAGCCACCTAAGATTTAGTTATTATATATAGCTAAATGTAACAGCAGCCCGGCGCTGACCTCAAGCCACACCGCGATCCTTTCTCACCCTTGGCTCGCTAAGGATGTATTT
>VXBZ01003434.1:204226-246988 GCA_013399135.1 Heliornis fulica
AGGGCGGCGGGGCGGCGCGGTGCTGCGCCCCGGGCCGTGTCTGAGGCGGGCGCTGCGCCCCTCCCCGCTGCCTCCGGGCTGCCCGGGCCTTGCAGCATAAGCCGAGGTGGAGGCGGGCTGCACCTCATGAGGGGAGAAGCCTCGTACACGGTGGGACTCCCCCCTCGGAGTTAACCTGTGCCGGGATGGAGCCAAAGCTCAGCGCCGCTTTGGGCCCGCGTCTTGGGGCGGACACCTGCCCCGGTGCTGGTGGAAGGGAAACTGCCACCCAGAGGAAAGCCCTGACTGGGGCCTGGGTGCTGTGAGCCACAGGCGTGCACAGCCCCGTCGCCATAAACCCTGGCAGCAACATCCCATTGCGGCTGTGTCGGCCTTTGGCGGTGCGGCCTTGAGCCCCACGCTGCGGGGCTGGAGGGGGCAGGCGGGTTGTTCAGGGTGAGACCCAGCACGCAGGGTGTACGTGTGCCAGAGAGGCACGTATGGAAATCATACTGTGCCATTCCTGGGCTCCAGCGTGTCCGGGTGGTGGCATCCGGAGAGCCGTGTGGAAACAGCGCTTCTCCCTCCCTATTCCCCAAGGATTTGAGAAATTCCAAGCTCTTGTTTATGGAGATGGCTCTTCTGGATTTATATTAAAAATAGAGGAAATATCTCAGTTATTTGACTAACCCAACAGAAAGAACACAACTGCTATTTACATACCCAAAGCCTCCAGCTTTCCTCCAGCCCTCTGAATGCCCTGGGGGAAAGCATAGACAGGCAGGATCAGCTGAGTAGATCCACTGAGTATTTCTGAGGTGTCTCGGTGGTGATCTTCAGAAGCATTTGTATTTAAGGGACACATGACATGAGACCTTTAAAATTTATGCTCCTCTAAAGTCAGTGGAAGGACTTTGGCCCAGTGTGGTGGTTTACATTCATCTATAGGATAGGTGCCATCAATTTACATGCTGTGGGTTTAATTTCACAGCCAGGACATTTATGGATGTCTGGTTTTTAACTTTCATGTTAAACTCTACAAAAGGACCCTAAGTCTGCATATTTTCCATATGCACAAGAAGTCTGGAGAGGAGATGACTCAGAAGAACCACTGCAGGTTTATCAGCATGCAGATGACTCTATTAACATATCTCTCTTGTTTGTTTGAGGTATTGATTCAACCACCATGTGATCTTTAGAGGCCCTCAATGTTTATAGTGCCTCTCACAAGCCAAAAGACCCACTGACCTTATTGCAATGACAAAAACATCCAGGTATGTGTAAACATTGAGCAAACACCTCCGTTGCACCAGATAACACCAACACAACCAGAACTGGCTGCAAGGACTGGCTCCTTTGCCAAGACCTCCAGCTCAACACAGCAGCAGTACACATCTACACGGCAAATACACAAGGTTCCACACAACCACACATGTATATGCAGTGAAAGCTGTGCCAAATATTCCCATTTACACACTGATATAAAGTAAATGCACAAGGACAGGACTACTAGCCCTTTGTATGTACACAGGGCCCTATTACACACGTATGTAGAGTTTGACATGGCTTGGTCAAGCGTTTTCCCACATGCCCAAACAAAAAAGCTCCTGACACACATCAAAACCAGTTTTGAGCCCCAGTCTTATGCTCTTCCCACACACAGTCACAATGATTGAAGATGACACAGCAATTATAATGACATGTAAATCCCTAGCCAATCGTTGTAACTGGGAGTGCCTTACCTTGTAACATCTGTGTATATATAATGAAAGCACAGGCTCTGGGTGTGCTTGATCAGTGAAATCCACTGAGCACCCAAACTTGTCTGCTTTTTGGACAACACTACGTCAAGGCTGGATGAGGAGAGAAGCAGCTGAGCCTTCTGGGCACAAAAAAGGAGGATAAAATCAATTTAAGTAACCTTCAGAGACTGCATGTGGGATGTGTGGCCTTTCCCTTGGTTTGCTTATTCTGTTGCTGTTCCTTTGCTCTTTCCCTGCCCTTATGCTGTGCACATTGATGAACCTCTCCTGCAGCTCAGTCACTGGGCAGTGGGCATTTCTGTACGGCAAAGGGACAGAGCTGGAGCAGCTGCCAGACAGGAGGGAAGTGCCAGGGCCCTTGTCTTGGGCTGCAGCCCACGCAGGGGGGTGTGCAGGAGGCGTAGGCTCAAGACAGCCAGTCATGGCACAGCTTCCCAGAAAACCCTCAGGACAAGGGTTTCTGTGATCTGAGCCCTGGGAAGGATGTGTGCAGGGCTGGGGTGTTTTCAAAGGCAGCCACGCTGAGCTGGGTCACGGGCTGGCACGGCAGGGTTATGTGTGCAGTTCATGTTACGCTTCTCAGCATGAAGCTGCAGGGCCTGACTTCCAGTTTCTCTATCTCCACGTGGGCTAGGCTCAGGTAGGATGGATGAAGGTCAGCCAACTTTATTTTGTTTATAGCATTGGTCTAATGTACACTCTGCATCCTATGGCTGCATGTGAAAGCAAAGGTGGGCAGCAATAGAGAAGAGCCATAAGTGCACACTTCAGCCCAGCACCTCCCTGTCTGTCCCCTGTGGGAGATCTACCAGGCCTAGGATGACTTCTTTAAAAACTCAGCTCTTACAGAAGCATCTTCACTCCCTTTATGCCCACTGGTACTGCTGGAGAGACGTGCAGCAGCCAATGAAGCTCTAATGCTTGAATGTATTAATAATTAATTATTAATAATGAATTGTGTTGGTGTTATCTCTAATAATTAACGTGAAAGCAATTTAGGAGATATCTGACCGTGAGCAGGACAACCCATGGAGCTGACCCCTCAGGATCATGTTTACAGCCCAGCACAGCAGTTCAAACGTTTGCAGATTTCAGTTAAATTTAGTACATTGCAGCAGCTAATGTGGGTTTCTTTGGCAATTAACTAATTAATTAAGAGTGCTACCTATGAGCTCTTTCTGCTTAGTCCTTTATTTGGTGTAGGGTGTGAGATCACACATCCCAATTCATCCCCAGTAAGAATGTTTAGGAATAAATTTCAAACTATTGAGTTTATATATTAATATATTTGTAAAGTTGCTACAGGCTGTTGATGGGTATCACAGCCTCTCATGAATGCTAATTAAAGGGGAGGACTCTGCTGTAACATAATACCAGGCTGGTCTGAATCAAAATTTTGGTTAAAACTACCTTTTCACCCGGTCTGCTCTAGAGGCACTTCTGAAGGTGGAGATGTGTCTGCAGAGCCCTCTGGTGGAAGCACTATCCAGGAGCGCAGGAAGGTGTCTCCACCAGGCCACCAGGATCAGCTTCCTAAAACCACATACGTTAAGTGCTCTTCCATCACAAATCCCAGGTTAGCAGGGCCTCTGCCAGGTAGCTGAGTTGGGTGATAACAGCTCATGGTTCTCCCTTCAACTAGGTGGTCCAGTATCCCAGTGAAAGCTACTGTTTGCCTGATTTTCCTTGGCCAGCAGCACAGTAGAAGCAGTAAAAGACACAAGACACCCATCTAATCATCTTGCCAAGCTCATTCCCAAGCTGTCACACATCATTCCAGCTGGGTGCCTTGCTCCAAGATGCAGGAGAAGCCCATTTGCCTGGGGACCACTGTCACCACCAGAACAGCAGCAGGTTACTGGCTCCAGACATCTATCCCACCTACTTCTGCCCTGGCTAGAAATCTATTCCTGGAGCACAGTTCAGCCTGGTTTGTGTGGGTGGCCCAGAGGACGTTGTTACACTCACTGGAACAATGCATGAGCTAAGTTCTCACATGGTTTCTCGTCCTGTGATGGTTGTCTACCTTCCCATTCCCCAGCAGAGAGCACTGTTAGAGCAGCGTTAGAAGCACAGACACCTTGGAGCAGAACTCGGGCATAGATGGTTTAATCTCTGACAGATCCACACATGGTCTCTGCCTGCACCTCTAGTTTTGTGCCTGTCACCACCCTCCCCTGCCACTCTGAAGGTATTTGTCTGGTGGCTCCTGTTCCTCTTCATGAAACACGTCTCAAAAGGGAGATCAGGTCTTAAGAAGACCGGGGGTGCACACCAAGCTGGGAGGGGACACAACCAGGACTGCTGACCCAAACTGGTCAAAGGCTTGTTGCATACCATATGATGTCATGCTCAGGATATAACTGGGGGGTGGGCTGGGAGGCAGCTCTGCTTGAGAACCAGCTGAGCACTGGTTTCAGCTGGGGAGAAATTGTGCTGTTCATCACTTGTATAGTCTGTTATTAACATCANTCACGACAGCGTATCAAAGCACCAGGAGAGTGGGCCAGAGCTGGGAGAGCTCTGTGTTCCAGACACTGTTTTTATAGCATGTGGAGCATTTCTAGGGAACTTCAGGAGGATAAATGTTCACAGAAGCACTGTGGCCTCTGCAGATCAGACACCACAGGAGCCACATCAGGGGAAGTTCCTAAACTACTCCCTTGCCAGTACAGCATGAACCCAACCAGGAAAGGGTTGAACTGGCTATTCTTGGGACTTGTTTTGTCTGGTGGCTTCCTACAAACTGGAGCAAGGACTCCCCAACTTGTTCCACATCATTAGCAGCTGGCAGCTTCCCAACCATTACCAGTGTAGTCTGGATTTCACCCAGCAACTTTGAGATGAAAGGCATTGCAGCACCACTGCACTCACTGTTTTAGGTCCCAATCCAGCTCCCACTGAAGCCAGTTACTCTTTTTCCACTGAGTACAGCTGGAACTGGGTCTGATACTTCTGTAACAGTTGTCTCAAGTCCTCAGCTAGCTGAAGTATTGGTAAAATAGTCCAACACAACAGATAGATGCCTGCAACTCAGCTATTTTCTGGCATTCAAATTAAAACCAGCAGTGCAGTCCAGCAAGAGCATGAGGAATTATGTTTCTTTGCTGAAAACACTGAAGGTCTGAGCTGAGAGCAGCTGCAGCACCTGGGGCAGGAATCCAGAAGTCTGCGTTAAGTGGGTGTCTGTCGGGGGACTGATACGTATATGGAGCTTTGTTCCCTTTTCCAAAGTGCCTCCCTGCCAGGAGCATCATCAAAGAAATCTGGTGGTGATGAAGGTACTGACAGCACTAAGCTGCCCTAAGAATGGCTGAGGTCATTCCTCATACTTTGGAGGGAGCCTTGGGAGAAGTAGCCAGAGTCCAAGTGTGTAGGAGCATGCAGGACATCCACATACTTTTACAAACATGGTGAGGAAACGTTATTTTGTTAGAGAGTACTTGGGGTGATTTAATGAACATCCCAAAGGCTGTGAAGGATACACACAGAATTTGGATTCCATCTGTCTCATTCTGCAGTGATCTTTGACTCCTGTTTGACACCTGGAAAGCTGAAGCACAGAGACAGCAGGCACAAAGTGAGTGAGCCCAGGGCAGAGCCTTGTCTGCTGTAGCACTTCTGCCTCGCCACGCTCGGATGCTGCAATGGAGGGCCCAGTTTGGTACAGGGCTGGTTTACTAAACATCTTGTCACTGCTAAAATGGGCTTAGCTCCACTTCCAGGGCCAAGACACTAAGACCCAGTTGACCTTTTAAATACTGTGTCACACAACCCAACAGCAGGAGCAGCAGGCTGTCAGCACAAGAACTGGGTGCTGTCCACTCGGGGTGTGAGCTGGTTTTGGAGCAGGAGCTGAATCTCTTCAGGGCTCAGCAAGAGGGGACATTGCCTCTTGCTGGGATCTTAGGACAATGCTATAATGCAAGTGAACAATAAAATTGTTATGCAGAGCTGGAGTTGATTCCAGTTTAAGCCATAATATCATGGTGACACACTGTATGAGCTACATGCTCTTGGCCTCCTCCAACTGGAATTACAGCAGGAACAAGGTGGGGAAAATTTTCAGAGTGACAGTGACCAGAATACCTTTGTTTCCCATGTTTGCACTTCTCTGCAGTTGAACTAACAAAATACCTGCAACAATGAAATATGCTTCATCTCAACAATACCTCTCACCAGCCCAGATTTGCACATCATCACTTGATTCAAAACTTCCCTTAAAGATACTTCTTTTTTTTCAAGAGGAAAAAATTCCAGTAAGGGTGGAATGCACAGAGGAGATGAGCTCAGTCACCAAACGCTCTGCTGCTTTATTAGCTAACGTCAGCATAAAGTGCTTAGCAATATGGCTGCCCATCCCATCAGATTTATTACCTTCCATATGTGCTTTTCTATTATCATTAGCTTAACTTTAAACAATCCTTTCCATCTTTTCCTGTCTCTTGATTTTTGCTGTCTTCACTCCAGAATTAAGTACCAAGCCTCTTCCATGCCTTACCCCACAAGGTTCATCAGGTTATCACAGGACTATTTCTTTTCCCTCATCCCTATGCCCTTATTCTGCCATGAAGTCAGTGCACAGACCCCCTGAAATTAATGAGGCTCTAGCTACAACATTAAAGCTTTACATGACCTCCAGATTTCTCCCAATAAACCTTTCTGTCCAATGTGGCTTTAAAAAGGCATGGTCTCATAGCCCAGGATTAGGGTTAAGTTTTATAGAAACAAGAGAAAGAATTACTACAACTTGAACATTTTTTTTTCCTGGGTTTGTTTTTTATGCAGTGGATGAGGATTTTCATTTGAATATGCTTTGTAATGTTATGATCAGAGAATCACAGAATGTTGGGAGTTGGAGCCCACATGGATGCTGCAGTATACAGCAGTAAACCCCCCAAGGACAGAGTGTCCTATCGTTACAGCTTTATCAGCTCTGCCTCTTTTGCTATAAATTTCACAATGCTGATCACCAGATCCTTCCAGAAGGCTCCACATCTGCCCCCCACACGAGCTCCAGAGTAAGCTGCAATGCCCTAAAATGTCTCAGGATGTTTTTCTTGGGACCAGACCTGAACCCAAAGACCTTTCAAAGCTCAGCCCCTTCCCCTTTCTGCTGCTGCTGAAGGTTTCCTCAGTCCCACCAGTCCTGGGGGTACTCACACAGGTCACGAGTGTTTATGCTGCTGTGTTCATTTCACTTTCAACCAGGACCCTTTGTGAGATGGGTCTCTACAGCCATCATCAGTTGGGGGCTGCACACTGTGGTGCATGTTTTGGAGCTTTTGCTCTGCTGGGACCACCAGCCTGGAACGTGCTTCCTCCTGAAACATGTCCCACCGGTGCTCTTTCTACTTGCAAGGAGTTTTCTAGATTGTTTTTACATTGTGTGTTTAATGAGTATTCTATTGCTTTTTTAGGATGCCTTTGTCTTTTTGTCTCCTTGTAATTTTATGGTGGGGCTAGGCTGCTTTTAATGAGAAAAGCTTTCACGAACGCTCTGCAGCTTCCTCTCTCTCCCCAACCCATGTGCTTTTGCAGAAGGGTGGTTATACATCAAGAAAATGGTACACACTGGTAATATAACCCCACATCTCAGCAGAGCTGCTGGCAGAGCTGGTGAACCAGCACAGGCTGAAGTGCCTAGGGCACACAGACATCACCCAGCTCCATGTTTCATTTCCCATAAGCCAGGATAAAAGGCCAGGTGACAGAAGGGACAGGCCAGCCACTGACCACAGGCATTCCATAGGTAGATATATGCTGCAGCTGCAGAGGACCTGGATCTTGCCTGCTCAGCCTCTGTCCTGCATCTGGCTAAGAAAAGAGCAAGAGATGGAGAGAGGAAATTAACACAACAGAAAACTTGAAATAAAAGTGGTTTATATCATCTCTTATAAAACAACCCATAAATCCCTGCCCTTCTGCTCCACCCCTCACATGGTTTTCATTTTGCTGGCTAGCTGAAAAACAGAGAAGTGTAGGGTACAAAGCACATACTCTTGGTGGGAGAGGCACCCCCTTCCCTACACACTTCCTACTCACACCTTGTCCCTATGCCTACAGCACAGCATTCTCTTCTAGTGAGTAATCAAAACATGGAGGAATTCAGCATCTGTCTACCATTTGCATAGCTCTGATTCCTCCCAGCCAGGGCTCCCTGCCCCTTGGCCAGCATCCTCCTCGCCTGTCTTTGCCTGCTGCAGGGAAAGGCACTCACCTGGGCAGAGCTGTGGGGACTTCTCAGTGTAAACACACACATTACCAGACACAAGACCCCCAGGCACCCAGATCCATCACCCCAGTGGTGGCACAGAAGCTCACTACAGACATCTGCTCTCAGGAGCCCAGAGGGGTTGAGGCACTGTCTTCACATACCACCCCTACACTGAGAAAACTCAACAGCTCTTCAGAGACCTTCATCCCCCAGTGATGCAGCAGCCACTAAAGCTCCTGAAGACAGCAACACTTTATTTCTGTCCTGGACTTCACCTTATGTTCAAGCATCAGAGACTTACTCTTTCAGAAGAGTAAGTCTCTGATGCTTGAACATAACCTAAACATCCAAAGTGCTGTATAAATGTTACTAATTACTTGCAGTAGAGTTAGATAAACAGAAATGCTAATGCTTCAATTCCAGCTTTTACAGCTCTGAGTTGTGCCATTGGAGAGATACTACAGCCCAAGAAATTGTTAGATCACCATTCTCCACAGAGTTAGAGGCCCCGTGTCCTCGAAGCTCTCGGGGGTTGCAGTGCTCCCTGTCATTGCTAGCACAGACACTGGCATGGGAGGCTTTCTGTGCTAACCAGAGAAATCACAGACACCAACTGACTTCCAAGATCAGCGAGGTTTCATTCCTCTCCTCCCACCTCCACCCTCAAGCTCTCCTCACCCAACAGAATGACCTGGTGTAAGTCCAGGAGCCAGCCTGAGCAGAGAGGGAGTGAAAACACTTCTCAGACTTGCACAGAAACGTAGTTGCCTTGTTTTGGTTTTTGTTTTGGGTTTTTTTTTCACTAACAAGATCTGGTAGGACAAGCTCCAGGCAGAGGCCAAGAACATCTTGTTCAGAGGCAAAGATTTGGAGCAGGTTTGTTCCCAGTGTCCTCTCCCTCTCTGGGTGGGGACTCGGACCAGCTGAGACCCATTTCTCCAACCAGCTGGTGAGATTCACTGTCAGTCCTGGGCTGTGTCAGACCCCAGTCCCAGCCCCTCTGGAGGGGAGCTGGGTGCTGTTCCCATGGCAGTTGGGCACATCACTGCCCTGGCAGTGACTCCGAGCGCCCCAGAGCCATTCAGACAAATACAGTTCGGACCAAGGTTGCACATGGGTGGAGGGAATGTACTTTAACAGCTCACTGTGCAATGACTTCTGCATTTTCTGCTTCTCCCAGTGCTGCTGGGCCTGATCCTGGCATTGGCATGGGTATCCAAATCATCTATCCACTGCACTGTGTAAGCTGCCATCCCAACACCCAGCTTTGGTGACCGGCTGGTGATTCCCTCCAAAACCACATTCGCTGACCTTGCCAGACATGGATTCAGCACACAGATCTGCTGGCAAACCAGGGAGCTCTCGAGCTCCTCCTTGGAGTTCATGCCAGTCACCTCCAGAAGCAGTCCTTCAGCCCATGCTCTGCTTTCCAACACAATGACCAAGCCAACCCATAAGGGGAATGTGGGATGGGCCCTAAATGAGGCTGCAGTCGCGATACCTTTTTATGTGACACTCAGGATTCCACGGCAGTTTTAGTCTCACTGTCAGGACCAACACAGTTCACAGTCCAGGGGCTAAGGCAGGCAAGAGAACCATTCCCATTGAATGGATGTGTGGAGATGCTTGTGGGAGGGGGCAAGTGACTGCCTGCAGGTGTGCCAGTGTGTGATCCTCTGGTGGGTTGGCTACTGTAAGGATCATGCCCGTTGCTCACCTGCACAAGTGTCATCATTGATGTGGTTCACACTTCTTTGTCACCTCTCACTGAAACAGGGAGGAAAGGGGATGAGAAGGAGTTAAGAGGGAAGGGGAAGCAGTATATGCAGATATTTGAAAATAGATTAGTCACTGCACTCAAGGCAAACAGCAGCCTGTTGATATATCCCACCCGAAGGGGACTGAACAAGTGACCTCATACCGCTTGTCAAATATAATCCCATCCCTCCCATGACTGCCTAATGCTACAGCTCCATCTGTCTGGAAGCGAGTTCCTGCTGCACCAGGGCCAGCTTTACCATAGAGACAGACCAGTGCTAGTAACTTTTAATGACTGTGTATTATACAATGTACCCTGGTCAAGGCTTTTTCCAGTAAATCCAGGAGCAGCACACAGATACCATGTCCAGCACTGTAACGTGTGCGTGATGCAGAGTGGTTGTGTGCCAACTACAAGTTTATGTCAGGCTAGACACAAACCCTTAACTCATCTTGATGCTGCTATCTTCCCCAAAGACCTAGTGGTGGGCTGGGATCCTCAGTGTCCTGTGCAGCCACAGGAGGATCTCTGCCACAGCTCTGTTGTTCAGCGTGTGTGTAATGTCCTTAGGTAACACAAGCCAGGCAGGGCAAATAGCAGCAACCACCGCAGGGTGACACCACGAGGCCACCAGGAAGGACCAGGACAGGACAGTGCCTCTGCCTGGCCATAGCTTGTCAGGAGCTCCGAGCTTCAGCCAGTTTGGCTTGCACAAGTAGCTTTTCACTGAGGTTTTTATGGGGCTCCCTGGGACCACGGGCAGTGGCAGCCCCTCTCTCCCTCCGCCTCATCGCCCTGACGCGAAGTTATTTTACAATTATTATCTGAAGTCAGTGTTTAGCTGTTGCCCAGGTAACAGCTCAAACATGCCTCACCTCGTGGCCTCCCTGCAGCTCTGCTGTGCCGGCTGGAGAGCTGGGAAGCAGCCTTAGTGCCAGGCGCTGAGGAAATGAGCTCTGCAGCCTCCCCAGGACATCCCAGAATATTGGAGAGCCTGAAGGAGAAACATCCCCAAGTTTTCTGGGAACGTGTGCCCAGCATTCAGCACACGAAATCCACAGCATCCCACCCCCACCCCCTTCGGTTTCTCCAAACACATGAGGCAAACTCAAGTCCAGCTTACACCACCCTGGATGGGACCTCCCCCACTCCCCCCCACCACCAAGGCAGGGCCCACGACATAGCCCCTAGGCAGTATGTGTGCTCTGACCCACCTGAGGAGTACTTACAGTCAAATATACACAGTCCATACACAGTCCAGCCCAATATACACATTCTCTGCCCTGAGCTGAGATACTTGAACCCCACACACGCAGCCATGCAGTCATGCAAGGGGTTAAGGAGCTGCAACGAAGGCTGCAACTCACTGAAGTCACCAGGAATGACACCTGCATTAAGAAGAGAGTACAGATGTGCTCACCTCCCAAGGCAAAATGCAGTTTTTGAGGGGTTTTGAGGTTCAACCTGCTGTCAGGAAACAAAAATAAACACATCTGCCCGATGCCTGGAATTCCACGATTGAAATGAGGGTCCTGGAAAGGTGCAAATGGGACTCGCAGGGATGGTGCCTTTCATGTCATTCTGGAGGAAACAAGCAGCAAGTCAGGTTATGAGCAAGTAGGAGGCAAGTGCTGTGCCCCTGGTGCTGCAGGTCGTTGCAGGGGACACATCAAGCAGAGCAACCGTGGGCATTTAGCAATTTCAGCGCCTCTCTGCCCATAAATGTGCAGAGGATTTGACTTGAGGCTTTGAGGGCCAGGTCTCACACTCTCCAGGCATCAAAGCACCTGTCAGGGATGCTGGAGAAAGGTACACAGGGATCCAAGGTGACACCTTCTCTACTGAATGGGTGGAAATATTTCCCCAGCAGCAATAACCATGGCTTGGATGCTTCCTCTCAGTCAGGCACTGGCAAAGCAGCTGGGAATTCTTCAGTAGTTTTAGGTGCTGTGAAATGACAGTGGGGATCCAAAGTTTATTTTTTTTGAACTCAATTCCTTTTACTGTGCCCCTGCTGGGACCCTTGATATAAGGGAATGTGTAACTCCCTAAATGGGAGCATTTTATTCAAATTACTGAAGAGCTGAGGGATTTTTGCCGGTACAACTGCAATCAGGTTTGCTTCAGATTTTTCTTTGCTTCTTAAGACTAAGCTCAGAGTGGTCACGCCAGCTGTGTGGGCACTAGCATAGTGTGGGAAGCAAAGTATCCCCTGCTATTTACCATGAAAGAGGAGATTTCTCATGCTTGTTTCGTCTTTTGTTCCCCTTTGAAAGCAAGAGAAGCATTGAGTCAAGACCTCTGTAATCCTCAGAGCTCAACAATGCAAGAAGTGCTGGAGCTGTCAGAAAACAAAACTGCTGGGGCCAGAAAGTAATCGAGTCCTGCACAATCTTCTTTATGTGTTATAGAAGAGACAGAATCTGTCCCCATTTCCTTTTCCTGACAGCCAAGTGACCTCATGGCTAAAGCAACTCCATCACCACAGACACCTGGTGACAGCAGCACGGAGAACCCTCCAGCAGGGCCAGGTACAACTTGTTCCACCTCGTTAGGGTTGATGGGATGTTTCCTCACACATATCGCCGAAGGCAAGACTGCTTCTGAGGTGGGAGAGAGTCGCTGTGGTGCCTGCAAGATCTGAGACAAGAGCTACAGTCTGCATCCTCCCCACCTTGTGTGGCTGGAGGGGACTGACAGGCTGTGGAGGCAGCAGGTAGGACTGGTGCTCCCTGGCTGTGCTCACTAGAAGACAATGCCCTGCTCTGTTGGCCTGTGGGGCAGTGAGAGCTCAGTACCCACCCTGTAGGGCAGGACATGGTTCCTGCTCAGAGCTGTGAGTCCTGGTCCTGCTGTTCCCAAGCCTCTTTCAGCTGGGCAGTCAGAGTTCAGCTCAATCAGCAATGACCCATTTTTCTTTCTTTTTTTTTTTTTCTGTTTTCCTGTTTTGGTCCTTTTCTCATCCAGCCCTACTTGGGTTTGCTTAGAGCAGCTGGACCCACTTGGTGCTGGTTTTGTTTGGATCCACATGAGAGGTCAGTTAGATGTGATATGGCATTAAAAAAAGCCACACCAGCACTCCCTGCAATGGGTGCACATTTGTCCTACCTCCTAAAGGCCTGTAGAAGCTTAACCACATCGAATAAATTGTGAGGGACATCGAGGGGACCAACTGGCTGTTCTGCCCTCACTGCTGCTGGGAGAGCCTGCAGGCCACAACCACACTGAGGTGTTCCACATTCAGAGACAAGCAACAAATCTGTCCCAATTCCCTGTCCCTTTGTGAGGAGCAGCACTGTGCAGTGCTGAGCCAGCCTAGGGAGGTAACTGGGCTTCAGAGTGCTCCTTCCTGAGGTCATGGTCCAGTGAGATTTCATGTGGGTCTGACCAGTACTGGCAGGAACTATATTTACAGATGTGAGATCTGATCTTCTCTTCTGTCAGTCATCCATCGTGTAACAGACAGCCCCCCAACATGCCCAGAGCACTCTTAGCCTGCACACAAACCCCAGAAGTGGGAAGGGCTTCATGTACCCTCCCTTATGTAGGTACAGGCAACCTGGCCCCAAGTGGTCCAGGGTCCTTAGTCAAAGTATGTATTATCACTGTGATGCTGCATGGAGAGATGCAGCAGCACTTGTGAGGCCATAATCACTGCTGCAGCTCCATCTGCATGGCTCCAACAGACAGCCAATGCTTGTTTGTTCTTCCCCTTTAGCTCAGTCTTGCAGCAATTCCACCCCCACCCCAGGGTATCTCCAGCTGCCTTGCCAGCCCAAGCCCACCCTCAGCTTGGATCTGTCTAGTGAAGGTGAGTCTGTGACGCCTCGGTCCTCGTGTGCTGAATGGTGCATTGAAGCCCATCAGGAAAGGATAAGGTCAGGTATTTCCTTTGGGCTGGGTGCCCAGTAGCTTTGGAGCAGGGGAGGAAGACAGTTTCCAAGGCCCCTTCAGAAAGCAGGGCCATGCTTTGGCATGGCAGAGGAGAGAAGCCTCCTGCCAAGTCCCCTCTGGACCCCTGATGGAACACACTGGGACACCCCCTTTGTGCTAAGAGATGACTCTGCTCCTCTCATGAACTTGGGCACCCAATGCCAAGTTTAGATACAGTCTAGACGCAGCAGGGTATTTATAACCTTGGCACATGACGTGGCAGGCAGTGGGGTATAAACAACATTCAGAAACGATGAGGCCCAGAGTTATTTATACATCAGAGCGTTGAAAGTAGGGGACCACAGCCCCAAGGGCAGAAGTCACAACTTAGTGGAGACAGGAAGAAGCTGCTCTGTCAGGGTTTTGGGAATGGGACACAAGAGGAGTGAAGATCTCTGTCTGATCCCCTACCTGAGCTCCAGCAAGGCACCAGGCTGGCCCCATCTCACAGGTAATTTGGAGCCACAGTAGGTTTTTCTCCAATAGGAAATGTAATTTTACATGTTGCCAAAAAAGCAGAGAAGAGTGAGGAACAGCTGGAGGGCTCAGCCAGTGCCCTCAATGTAGGCAAATCTCCACTCAGCAGAAAGATTGTCCATGGTCAGCAGGTAACGTCCACAATGACACTTTGCTGCCAGTGTGACACCATCCAGTGGACTGAGTGGCAGCAATGCTCTCACAAGTCTAAGAACTGACTAACTCATGACAGTAACAGCACAAGTACCACATCTCAAATACAGGAGGAGATGAGTGGGGCGAGCCTGCGGGCTGCTCAGGCTGCGAGGGAGTAAGGTATTGAGTAAGTTGTTGAGTAAGGTATTGAGTAAGGTATTGAGTAGGGTGTTGAGTAAGGTGTTGCTGGATATATGATCTCAGCAGCTCCTTGCAGTTAACTCAGTTCCATGTGACAGAGGTGCAGTCCACTGTCAGGTACAGCTTGTGATGTTGTCCCAAGCCAATGATGCCAGCTAAAGATCTAGCTGAAGAAAGAGAAGGGGTAGAGAATGATTTTGTCCCAAATCTTAGCCTGTCTGTGGATAAAACTGATCTGGAAGTTTAGTGTCTGTGGATCTCTTGGCACTGAAATGGGATGGAAGCACAATGTGTTATTATTTACTCAGGAGACTGAGCTTTCAGGCAGCTCTCTGGCTTCCTTGTGCAAACTTCTTAGAAAAGGCTCCCAAGATGATTTTGATTCCATCTTGGCCTTGGTTGAGAAGTCAGATACGGTTTTTAACTGCTTATACATCTCACCAGGCAGTGGCTAAGTCACTTCTGGTGGCTATTAATGTCCCAAGCCCCTTGGAACATGGACACCCCGTGAAACAGGCTGGCTGAGACACCCAGGCAGAGTGAGGGGATCAGTCAGTGATAACAGGGTGAAGGATGTCTCCATGGCAAATCTTCAGGGAAAGGAGTGTCACATCAAGAGCTGGACATGACTGCTCTTCCTTCTCCTTCCTTCACCTTGCTGCAGGGGCTTAGGTTACTGCCCCGAGGTGGGGAGAACTGGTTCTGCAGGGATGGGGAAGGGGAAGAGCAAGGTTGGACAATAAATACCCATCTGTGTCCTTTGTGTGACTCCCCTGTCATGAAACACCTCAACCTTCCACCCGGAAAGAAACGTTTACAGACATAATTGGCTTTAATAATAGCTTGTACTTTCTCCTGAGAAACCCACACACTCACAGGGCAAACATCTGCCCTACAAACCTCTGCCCTGAACAGAGGTGTCACCATCATTCACAGATAGATTAGCCAAGAAGAAAGGATACTGCCCAAGAGTTAGCTCACCCTGGGAGTCAAACAGAGGTCAAAGAATCGGATCCTGTGTGTGTCCCTAAAACTGCCCCTTCTCCCCAGCAGGTTTTTAAAGGGGCTGGTTTTCTAATCTGTGAGACCAGCCTTTCCCAGTTTCTCTCCAGTGATGAAGCCCCCAGTTCTGTGCTGCACAATGCCTCGAGAAACTGCAGAGCAAACTGCTCCTACTTCAAGCTGTAGTTTCACATGTTGACTTTGCCAGGGTTCAAAGCAAGAGACCATCTTTGATGATGTGCAACATGAGGACTTTCAGCAATATAAGATTCTCCCATACTGGCGAACAGGAATGTGCCATTACCCACACTGAGTCCTGTTTCACACTGGCAGGACCCCAGGGCTCCCCCTGTGAAGTGGGATGTCAGCAGAGACTGGGTTCTGCAGCATCTGGTCTTTGGAGAGAGAGGGACAGACAACACAGTCCAGAGACTTGCAGATCCTGAAAATTATCTGGTGGGAGGTCTCATTATCACTAATCAGTGCTATGATTTGTCAGAGTGGTTTCTTTGCTCTCTCATGCCCATCTGACCTCTGAGAAACTGTGACAGCCCAGGAGCTTGAGCTGACTTGAGATGAGAAAGAAGTGGGCAGTGCAGTGAACCACTGCCCATCTCAGCGGGCCAGATCCCTCCTCTGACAGCCAAAATGCAACTGTGAGGGGGAAGTGTCAGCACGGGGGTGTGCTGAATCATCTCATCCCAGCACAAGCCTTTGAGAGGTCACCTAGTTCATTCTCCTGCACCAAGTGGGGAACTACATCAGCATCCTTCCTGGCAGCCTGCTCACTGCACCCTCCAGCTGCAGGGAACCAAAGACTCTCTGTGCACTTATAAAAATGGTTGGTCCCTTCTTAGGCTGCTACTGTTTCTTTTTTGATTTCCAGGATGACATTGAGACCCCACAGGTATGAAAAATGGGGAAGGGAAATGTGAGAGAGAGAGGTAGGGAGAAATAATAAAGACCATCCTGTCTCGTGCCTCCTCCTCTTCCTCCCCTCTCCCTTTTCTCAAGCAGCTGTAGGGCATTATTTGGTTTGCACTGGGCTGGGAGGATGCTGCCAGGTCAGCAGGATATATTGTCCATTTAGACACAAGGAGTGTTATTTAGTCTAGAGACTCTCAAAGGAAATATCCATTTGCACGTGAAAAATCTCTGGAATTCCATGTGCTCCCTCCAGTGTCCCTGTATCTCTGCAGCCTCCAAAAAGCAATCGCTGCTTTCTCCATTCTCTGCTGGCTCTGGACTTCAGCCACTCTTTGTTCAGCTGAGCTCACGGGGAGTTTTTGCCTGCACCAGTAACAAGTTGAAAGTTTTCCCTATATCCCCAGCAGTTTTCCTCATAGGTGATTTGCTGATGATTGGTTGAAAGGGAAAGTTTCCAAGCTTCTTTGGGAAGGAGACTGTGCTGCTTACCCAGGCCGGTATCTACCCCCGGTGGAAGGTGCTGACACAGCACAGTGCCAGGAGACTTTGGAAAAACAGATGTCAGAGAGGTGTGGTAGGAGAGGAGGCAGGTGGTGATGTTCTCTCAGTTTGAAATACAGAAATAGATTGACCTCTTTTCATTTGTTTTGTTTGGTTGGGTTTTTTTTAATTCACTTCTGTGTTCTCTACCTGTACTCCACTCCTGCTCTATGTTCTTTTCCTTCATTGCAAAAAATAGCTTATAACTGTGAAAGAAATTGAGACAGCCTGCACTGCCATAGCAGTTGAGTGTCCAGGATCATAAATATAGTCTATTCCTAGTGCCCCTGTGAGGTGCCAGTGCATTGTTCCCATGTTGCCTAAAGCCACACACAACATCTGCAAAGACGAACGGGGTTGAATCCGGGTCTCAATTTGCAGAGAGACAATAACAAAAGAAAAAGATTTCAACAAGGAATAAGCATTTGCTCCTTGAAACATCTCTAAATGTCAGCTAGCTAAACCAGCAAACTCACAATTTTGACAACCCACAAAGCCCAGATATTTTGCTCAGAATACCCAGCTTTCAAACCACCACCTTCAAATCTTCCATGCTAGAATCTCACCCTCACCCTGCCCATCACACCCACAGAAACCTGCTGCCTGACAGAGCATAACTCCCTAGATCTGCCAAGGAAACGATGTGCCAGCCTGCAGTGAGCTGTGTCCACTCAGTTTTTCACTAACAGGGTGGAGCTTGGTGGCACCCAGAAATAAGAAGGGGTACAGCTCCATGGGTTAGAACCAGGGAAAATTTGTGCTGAGGTTTTTCTTTCATGGTTTTCTCAGTGCAGTGAGGACAGCTGGAGAGCTGTGTGACTGCTGTACTTGGCCTCTGTGTCTGGGGAACCAGAACAGCCTTGCTAAAAAGGTGCTTTCTCCATGGACCAGCCCGACTCCCCTCACAGTGCAGTGACTGAGGGCACTCTGAAAGCCAGGAGGCAGCATCTTAAAGAACAGTGGCACAGAGAATATGATGGCAAAGCTGCTGCAGCCTCCCTCCAAGTGTCCATTACACAAATTTTCCAGCCAGACAGTTGGCTCTGGTCTTTCCCTTTCTCCATGACTTGGGCATCCGCTGTCCCAGGCTTTCCCTGGAAACCCCGAGTAATGGACACCTGCTTCTGTGTTGCTTCTGCTTTGCCATCAATACCAGATGGAAACAGGACCTGGTGAGGCTGACAGCAGGTCAAGTGCCTTTTCTCTGACCAGCAAACTGGGTAGAGCCAAGAGCATCTGTACCCTTTGATGAATACAAGCCACGGGTGTATGTGCACAACTCACATCTCTGTGGGCTTAGATGAAGTGGGAGGCATAATAAATGAGGGAAGGAGAGAGGCTCCAGGAGGCTCTTGGGCACAAAAGCAGGTTTCAAAGACATCCCCTTCCAACCAGGAAGGGAAGTGGGAATGGCATCTTCAAGCTGAGCAGTGGTTGTGTAAAGAGCAGGCACAATGAGTACTCACGGTCTGGTGTGCAGTTATGGTGCGGTGTCATTGTTCCCACGCTGGGTGAGAGAGGCTGATCTGTACACAGCTGCAGCACATCTGGGCCTTGTTTCTCTCTCTGTGGGTCCCCTTTGTTTCTGAGGAGTGGGCTGGCATGCCCCAAACCACTAATACCTGGCTTCCTCCTCCACAGCCTTCTGCTATGCAACCATAAGAGACCTGCAAAAGCCAAGCATGACTCTGTGGGGACGAGCAGGAATGTCAGGCACCCGGGACAAGCTGGGGACATGCAGTGGCCATGGCTTGTGCTTGCTGCTACCAATCCCCAACACTCCTCCCAGGTGAGCAGATGAAGCATCACCCCAAACCTGAACCTGCAAGGACTCAGTTTATCCCCACTGCTCCTTCCCACTCCCTCAGCAGCAGGACAGCAACTGGCTTCAAGGCTTTAAAGATGACAGGGCTGGCAAAAGTACCCAGCCCCTTTGTCCAGGGGATGGGTGAGGGACTGTCCTAGCAGCTGCAGCAAGGTGATGATGCCAGTTCAGCTCAGAGCTCTGTGCTAAGCCAGACAGTCTCCATTCAGCTGTTTCTGCAGCTGTGTTTAGGTTTCCCTTGTCCCATCCAGGAACATCAGACACAACCAGCTCTCAGGGCTGTATGAAGTCCTTCCACCACATACTGTGATGGTCCACCTGTACCTGGAGAAGCACAAGCAGCTCTCCAGGGCCATCCCTTGGATGCCAATCCCTTGGCTCTGGTGACAGGCCTGTGTGCCTAAAGCCTGAGAGGTGGCCTGGGCTTGCCCAAGAGCATCAGAGCCAGAACCTAGTTGTGTCCACACATGGCTTTCCTTCATCCCTTCCTGAAGCCTTCACTCTTCCCCAGGATTACCACTGGCAGTCTGCATCACTGTATTCCCTGTCTTGTCATTAAAATTTATCTCTTAATGAGCTTACCGAGATTGCTGCAGTGACGCACTTGGCCAGTGATGTCATCACCCTCACCACAGCTTCCAAGGCATGTTTGAGTCATTCTTTTGCCACACAAGCAGAGCTATTTAGCCAAAGAATAAAAACACCTTCCCCTCCCAGAGCAGCAGACGCTCAAGGACTGGGAGCGAACAGGCTCACCCGGGCTCACCCGGTCTGGGAGTGAGAAAGCCTTTGGGATTTGCAGCCATCTCTTACCCACTCCCAGCTGGCAAATCCCTTGCTGTGGCTTTAACCCACCATTCCCCAGCTTCACCCTCATGATCAGGCCAGTTGCCATTCCTATCTGAATGGAAAGCTGTGATAATTTTGAAGAGAAGAAACGTTCCCCTCTACTCCATCACTACCTAAGTTTGGCAGAAGTGAGCTCCAGTTCCGTTACAACCTGAGTCTAACTGATGCAGTGATGCATCGGAGGTTGGTGGCCCTGCCTATGGCAGGGGGGTTGGAACTCGATGATCCTTGGGGTCCCTTCCAACCCAGACCAGTCTGGGACTCTGTGATGCTGTCTTCTCCTCACAGCCTGACCCTCATCTTACCCCCATGCTGCCTTCTCCATACCTCTTAACTGCTGTCAGCTCAGGTCAAATTCAAACAGAACCCAAACAGTAGATTTAGCATAAAAGTTATTTACTGTGAAGTTTCTTATCAAGCCCATTTATTAACAGTAGAGCACAGAAATAAAAATGATAAAAGCAAAAGCACCGACCTCAGAATCTCAATTCAGGTTTCTAATGTTTCCTGACTCAAACCATGACAACTTCAGAGCTACACCATGTGTTACAGTTCTCCCTGCACTTCACACCATGCCTGCCAGACAGCAGATTTCTCACCTCTGCAGCCCTGACAGCCGGGCTACGGGCGGCTCCTCATGAACCGTTACACCCACAGGTTTGTCACACACACAGAACAACGGCCCCAGACTGATGTAAGTTAGGAAGCAGCCAGTGGCTCTCAGGGAACCATTAACATCAGCATGTCAAGTTACACCTCGCCCTGGTCTTAATTTAGAAGATTGGTGTTAGTTATCACCTCCAAAGCTGGACTGGCATCTCCATTGGATTCCAGCAACGCCACCGTCTTTTTCTGTGGCCTTTCACACGGCTTCGCCACCACAAAGGTATCTTGAGCTGTGTAGGTGTAAATACCTCACAGGAAAGTAGCACCTATGAGGATACACGTGGTAGTTTTCAGGTCTGTCATTACACTGCACTTGCTTCACAGCCAAGGGCTTCCAGGACATTGTACTAAGTACACTGACCTCAGGTTGGAGGAGAGACCCAGGTGTAGCACAGGAACAAGGAGGATCAACGTGTTTGCAGTGTGAGAAAGTGACAGGTAAAGCAGCGTGAAGAGATCTCTAGGGAATTCCTAGGACTGGGAAGGAAGGAAATGATACAAACCAAATTCAACACTTTCTATTGTGAAAGGTTCCTGAGACATTCACGTGCACAAGCAAGAAATAATTCTGCTTTACTCAACCACCTTTTGTCTCCTCAATTTTTTTTTTTTCCTAGGGATTTTACAACTGAGCTTTGTCCACTCCTCATTTGCAGTGCTGAGGGTTATCTGGTGTCCTGGATAAACGGACGATGCTGTAAAGCAAACACCTTCCTACGCCACAGGAAATCTATCTGTTCACCCAGCTTGGTGAACTTCAACCCACAGATGGTTGTGCTGCCTCATGGAACACCAATGTCCCCATGAGATGCCTCTATCTGTTGTAGCTCAGGTGCTGCTCCCAGCCCAGTTACAGCTGGTCCCGAAGGGGCAGCGCTGTGGGGAAGAGCCATGACAGATGTAGAATCCCTTTGATCCACATGGTACGTGGGTAGCACAAGGGCCCCTTCTCAGACCCTGAGTACAGGTATTCTGCTGGATCTCACTCAGAAGAGAGGAGGGTGTGTAGCAGTTCACCTATCCTGCTGCAGAAAAATCCCTCATGACTTGATTTCCCCCCATTTGGTGTGCAGACACTGGCTGTGGCCCCACGATAAGGGAATCGCTGCTGAGAAGTGATAAAGAGCTTCCAGAGAGGAGTCACTGCGCCTGTGTTGCTCACAGCAAGTGTGTCAGCCAAGGTTCCTCCATCAGGAAACTGCATTTCCCACCCTCCATCTGTCTCACTCTCTCCTCCCTCTCTAAAGGTATGTGCATCACAGGGTGTTACCTCCTACCCCTCCAAGCTCTTTTCCTCTCTGGTTCCCATTCCCACAGGGGGAGAAGCGCACAGACACTCACTTGCAGGATGACATCACTCATCAGGATCCTCTCTTGTCATGACACCACGGGTTGGAAAGGGCATTCTTAGAGACTAGGGAGGTGCCTAACCAAGGCTGCCCTTGTGACAATGATTAGTGTCATTTAAGCACTGTACTCAGTAAAGAACCTACAGTCAGGCCACACCGGCGAGTCAGAGGAGAGAGAAGAGAATAAGGGGTGGAAAGTCACAACACCAAGTCCTCAGGACAACCTCCCCAGGGCTGGGGAAAAGCCAAGCCAGAGGTATAAGTGAGCCCACCCAGGACAGGGCAGTGATGCTGTCCCTTTGTCCCAGCCTATGGGAACCTCAGCCAGGAAGCAAATACTGAGATCTGGCTATTTTTAGGTAGCAAAGATGGGAGGGGTGACTCTGTTAGTCCTGAAGACACAGCTGAGATTACAGAGAAATGACACAATTGTCTTTTATAGAGACCCAGGGGCAAGCAAAAGGCAGGGCAGGTTTCTGGTTTTCTCTGAAGTACCTATAGTAGCTGTTCTCAGAAGTTACTGAGCAGAGGGCTCCATTACACGAGTTCCCAATATAGTGAATTACACGATCATGGGGCTGTTTTTTGACATTTTGACTCACCCATTTCTACACTTCTAATGGTAAAGGTCTTCACCCTGTGGAAACTCTTCCTACCAGAGCCTGAACTGACTCAAGAGAACATTTGTTTTAAGAGGCTGTTCTCTAAAAAGAAAACAGAAAACAAAACAAAGAAATCAAACTCAGAGCACTATGCACGTTTATTCATGTCTTGAGTAAACTGCTTCCTGTGCAGACAGAGTAACATAAAAACCAGGCAACACCCAAGCCCAGAAGCACTGTGTCCCTGTCAAGAGAGCTCTGGGCTGGAGTTCAAGAGACTGTGGCTTGATTCCTAACTCCACACTGGCCTTTTGACTGCTGTTCAACGAGTCTATTCACTGACCTTTGCCTCAGTTTCCCCAAATCTGCCACGGGGGATGAGTGATGTCACAGACATCCATGGGGGGTCTGTACCTGAACACTGCTGAGTAAAGTAAGTGTTAAACATTGCTGCTAGTGGGCAAACCTAATTCAGCCTCAGCACCGTCCCTGTTACCGATGTATTTACTAGACTTCATTCTTTCTAAAGGATGCTGTAACTGCAAACACTTCTTGAAATAAAAGGCAAAAAATGCATCCTAATAAGTAAACAAACCACAGCTCCATCAGCCAGGAAGAAAAATAAAATAATCCAGACAAAGAGACTTATTTGGCTAGGTGACATCCTGCCCAGCAAACTGCCGATTGCCCAAGAAGCATCTTGTGAAGGGAGATGGGTTTGTATCAAGAGAGTGTGGGTTCAATGAGTAGCCAGGGAAGATGCAAACTGGACAGAACTGAAGTCCTTTTAGCTAGGGAGAAGGAGAAAGGCTATGTAAAGATGAGCTGAAGACATCAGGGGTCAGCCCTTCCTTTTTCAACCACGACCTCATGAAGGCACAGAGGAGGTTGGGCTGCTGCTGGCGTCTGTCTCCTCTGGCACCTCGAGGTGTGTGGTTTCATATCCCGTCTGTGTCCAAGTCCTACAGAGCAGCAGTGAAAGCCAAAAAAAAAACCAGCAAATGGGTGTGTGTGGGGAGGGGGTGGGGGTGGGACACACGACAGAGTAACCTAAACCCAAATCTCTTTAAAGGAAGTCAAAGGCCAGATGTTCCTCGCTTCCTGTCGGCTGCTGCCACAGTTGCCATAGCCTGTGGTTGTGGTTAGTCTGTCTAGAGCTCATATGTGAGACACTAAAACTGGGTTTACTGGAAACTCCCCCCCAGAGCTGTGGCTGATCATCTGCAGCAACACCTGACAGCCAGTGGTCTTGTGAAACCCAAGGTTTATCTCAAAATGGGAGGTTTTGTTTCTACTGGGCTCATGCTGCCAATATTCCTCCCTCAAAATATAAGACCTGATATTCTTCCCTCAAAGTGTAGCACACCTAGACATGAGATTATTCAAAAATAAAAGTGTGCTTTGGATGAGTATTAAAAGAAATATGTCAGAAAATTGTTCATATCCTGCACAAAGCAAGTGAAGAAGTTGCTGTACTGCTCTGACACCACCGCTCCTTGTGTGAGAGGGTCATTTTCTGCTTTATGCAAGAGCAAATATTGACCTTGTAATCAAAATTAACCATTTGCAGCAGGAACATGCTGACAGGAGTATCTACTATAATTAGTTAATTCAATCAACCATTTGCTGCTTGTGAACTTACCACAGCTCTTCCTTGACATCAGTGGGTGTTTGGACTGGAAATGATCTTCTGGATGGAGTCCTTCAAAACCTTCTATTCAAGTACAGCAAAAAGAATCAAATCCAGCCTATTTCCAACAACTAAAGGGGAAGAAATAAGGGGAGTAGTAAAAGGGGAGATGCTTTTTAAGCATCATTAGGAAGAGCATCTGCTCCTGCCATGGACACATCAGCTTAGTTAGGCCAACAAAGGGTGTTTATAGGATCTGCACAACCATTTTGTTCTTGTGATACAATTTGTAAGTCTAAATCCCATTTGGCCAGTGGCAGGTGATGGGCCTATACCAGGTGATGCTCTATACCTGGTGGAACAGGATAGAACGTTTCTAACTGGCAGGCAAAGAGAGAACACTGGTTACAAGGGGATTTAAAATGACTACATAGATGTTCAATCAGTTTAAAGAATATGTGGTAGGGTGTAAAACCAGAGCTCAACAGTCCAGATAGCTGCACTCCTGGTCTGAGCACTCCCCCTCTAGTCAGGGCACTGAGAAGATTTACGTGCAGGAGGAAGCAGCACACATCTCTCTGCATTTGTACCAATTAACAAGTGCTTTACTCCTCTGGCAGTAAGTTACTGAAAACCCTCCTGCACAGTCCAGGAGATGCCAGGAATGGACACCAGTGCTATTTCCAGGTCCCCATTGTGGGTGCCAGCAGTGTGTAACAGCTGAGGATGTGAGGTGCCTGGCAGCAGTAGCACCTGGGCTGCTCTGCTAGAGAGCACTGCTACAGATGGTAACAGCAAACCTCACCCTGCCCCTTGTGCTCTTTGAGGACATGGGGGGATTTAAAGACATCAAGATGCCTTTTGGGCTCTGCCTTCATGGGTTCACACGTGAAATATTCCTGGCAGAAGAGAAACAAATCCATCCCCAAACCCTCCCCAGCAATCTCACTTCTGTCTTTTTACCACACACAACCATTCTCACTCCCTTTTGTGATACAGGTGAGTGGAAGAACTATGTTTCAGTGAAAGAAAATACCTGTGCATCTGCTGTGGTGAGTGTGGAGTGGTGCAGAGGGATTTCTTTAAGCAGCTGGGAGGCTTTCTCTTGGCACTGTGGGAGGGAGCACTCCAGAAACTAGCAGGATGTAGCACCAGGCGTAAAGTGTTAGTGTGTGTTTAGTAAACACTGTTATATTGGACCATGTTTCTTCACGTTGCTTCTTTGTAACTGGCTGTGTATGAGACAAACAGGGAAAAAAATAATCAATACAATTGACTATACTACAGACAAGGGATTGCCAGCAGGCAGAGAATCACAGAATGGGATCCCAGAGCACAGGAGGCACAGCAGACCAGCTGCATGGAGTGCTTTGGTCACCACTGAAGAGGAGGATTGTATGAGATGGGCCAGCATGTGTGCACGTAGCTCACAACTGCTCAGGGCTCTCCTGAGATCAGAGCAGCCCAAACAGCCTGGAGAGGCCGGAGGAGGCTGCAGCGAAGCGGAGCGAGCGGCGGGACACAAACAATTCATCCAAAATGTTGACAAGGCCTTGATGAACCACATGAGTTTCTACATAGCCTGCATGTGGAAGGCTGTGCTTGGCTTTCTGCTAGGGACACAGAGGGCAGCAGTAAGTCTCTGAAAATATGAGCAGAGCCTGGAGGTGAGAAGCACCTTAGAACATTATATTACAGCAGTATTTCTCTGTGCTGATCTGGGCCACGGGGACATCCTGGCTGTTCTTTCCCTTCCTTACCCAGGGCACTCTCTGCCTTTATTTAATTGCAGCATAATCCTGATTAGTTACATCCCATCTCTTGCTCCTCCACAGAGCCTGTGGGCAGCACCACGCGCGGGGCCGGCTGCCTGGGCGCCCTGAAGCGGGGCCGGAGCAGGAGGACCAAAGCACCGCGGTGTCTGGCAGGAACCTCCTGAGCTCCCAGCACAGACAGACCAACAGGAGGATGTCAGCCCCTCCACATGTGGTGGAAGAAGGAGGGGGGCAGAGGAGTGCACAACAGGGGAGGAAGAGCATGGAGCTGGAGGGAGAGGCAAGGAAGAGCAAAACCAAGGGGACAGAGGAGCAAGAAAAGTGAATCCAGCTGTTACCATAAATCACTTCAGAAACACGGAGATGAATCAGTCTGAGGTATTGGATCAGTTTCCTCTGTGGTATCGGTTCACTGATGCCAGCAGACAGACATACTATGCAGCTGGATTTGTTCACTTCAATGGGGCAAACTTTATTCCCTTCAGAAATCCCTTCCTGTGGTGAAGCACAGACTTGGGGCTGCCCACTGGCTTGGGTACTTGTGTGCCATTCCCCCTGGCTCCAGTCCAAAGCACAGTCTGCTCCTGCATCACACCTCACACCCTAACTCTTGGGGACAGGTGAGTATAAGAGCTCAGTGTGATGGATGACACTGACTTCAATAATTTCTGCCAGTGCTTTAAATCAGACCAGCTGATAAGAAATAAATAAATGGAGTAAGTAGCTGCCTCAGGCCTCTCTTTTTCCAGGTGGTCAATAGCCATGCACAGGCCATGGCAACAGAGACCCTGGCTTGTAAAAAACTGCAGAATAACAAAATGCTGCTAGTTGTAGTTACACACAGTATTTGTGGCACTTGAATCAAAGGGGAAATAAACTGCAGTGGCTTGTCCCTCTCTTCTCTCCAGCTATAATTTGCTGCAGAGCACCATGTACATCTAAGGGCAGGGACTGAGCCACACCTAAAAGGACAATGGAGCCCCATACCCCTGTTCTCCACCTACCTGAATTCAAGCACAGGACATCTTAGGAAGCTCACAGATCCCAGAATAGTACAAACCCTGGATCACCTCCAGTGGAACTCTGTCCCAAGAGGGGAGGAGGACAGAAAAGGGCACCAGAAGCCTGTTTGCTATGAATTCTGGCAGATGGACTTCCACAAGAACCCAGAGCTAGATGATTTCCTATAGATGAAACACTTGTGCTCCTCTGACATTTCCAGTGTCACCTCAGCTCTTAGAAGGGTCTTTTCTGCGTAAGTGTAGAACACCAGCTGCTACAGGGCTCCCAAGACAACACATCACCACTGAGGCTCCTGCACATTTGTCTTGCTTCCAGCCACCTTGACACATAGCTCTTGCTGTGGCCCTATGTTGTACCTTACACCACTTTGTCTGTGTGACCTTAAGAAAGTGATTTGCTAATTAAACACGACGTTTTCAACCTATGAAGCCTGCTTAACCAGCATGAGCTATTCTGCTTTCAAGCTGTCTTGGCTGTAATTCACAATAATTAGGGGGATTTTCCATGCTTGTCCCTCTCTTTTTTTCAGCAAAGCTGATTTTTCTGCCTCTGATGGTCAGTTTGGGTGGTGTTTGGCCACCAGCTATGTGCAGGAATCATACACATACTCAGCCACCTTACCCTGGCAGAAAGGAGCAAGGAGTAAACACCAGGGTTTGAACTCTTCTGATTCTCCCCATCATTCAACTCACTTCCCTAGTGATTTACTCATACCAAAAAGGAGCCAGTTATACTTCTGCAATCACCAGGAAGGAACTGGCAGCTTCATACCAGTGTGAATGAGAGCAGCACAGCATTCAAAATCTCCCTAGGTAGAGGACTATGACCCAAGGCACTAACATATTGAATCATGTGCCCTTATGGTCACAAGCAAATTCTTTGGGGTCTGGGTCTTTTGCAAACTTCCTACTCCAGCTGACATCTCATACAAGGCAAATGGACTGTGTGGGGTGGGGGGAAGTCATCACAGACATCTCCTATAGCAGTGGCAAAAAAATCCTGGCCAATTCCATGACACTAGGAAGCAAACAGTCCACAGAGCCACTGGATGCAAGTAATATCATCTCTTTTCACTGCCATCTGCCCAGGGCAGAGTTGACACCCTGACATTCAAGACAGATTAAAATGTTTTACCTGGCCCAAAACCATCTCAGGAGCTAAGGGAAAATCTCAGTCTATGCACAGGCCTTCTCACCTTCACACCATTTGTATCCAGGACTGAAACTGGTATCTCATGGACCACATGTATTTAGGTAGAGGTTGACATGTTGCACTTTGGCCTTGAGGGATTTTTTTACCTCTGTATTGTGCAGGACAGTGAAGAAGCTGGGAATTATTGGTGTTGTGAAGCCCTGTGAATCAGAGGGAAGGTTCTTACTCTTCAAAAAAATCTTTGAGTATGTTGTTTGCATTATGACCCAAAGGCCTCTAAAGCCCATGGAAACACTCACAGCTCTTCCACCTTTCTTCAGATTGAGCATCAGGTGAGCTGAAGAGATTTCACAGGCAGTATTTGCAAACCAAGGGGAGCAATTCAGTATGGCCCTTACACTGAATGGCTCTACCAGACCTGGTGCTAAATGCAAGACTGTCAGTATTTAGTTCTGCTGCATGTGCCTAACAAGAAAAAACAACAGATAAGGGGCAGTATAAGGAAAGTGAAGCAAAATATGAACATATATGAATATAAGGGCTGTTGTGATGCTCTGATGCAGAGCTGAAGTTGTGTCTCTCTGAGAGCAGCAGATCCAAGCTCCTTTCAAACGAGAAAAGAAGAAAAGTCCTATAGTTCAGTGAACAGGTCTTCCTAAGACCGACTGGGATAGCACAGAGAAGATGGGAAGATGCTTTCTGTAACCACAGCTTGCAAAGCCACCAGGCTGAGTGACAGGAATTAAGGGGCTGAAGGCAAGAACAGAATCAGCCTGAGCAGGATAAAGCACCAAGAGGGGAAGTCAGCCCAGGTCAGGGTGGAATTGAGACACTGTGCATGCCCAGGCAAACCTTTTAGCTTCCCCTGCCATGAACTGGAGATGACAGCCCTTCTCTCCTACACAGGGGCATTGTGAGGCTGAGCTCCTTAACGTTTGCCAAGCTGCTCAGAAATCCTCTGACGGAAGCTGCTGCGCAGCGTGAGCACAAAGTTGTTTTTTTGGTGTGGGCTTGGGTTGCTTTGGGTTTGTTTTTCTTTTTTGAAACACTAAAAAGATGAGCAATTGAAAGAGTGACCAACATAGTGCACTGCATCTTTAGAAATGCCTGGTGAAATCCTAGCCAGCAAGGGAAAAGGGTTTGCAAGAGAGATGAGAATATGCCGATGCCAAGTCCAGTGAGAGAGTTCTGGCAGAAGGAAGATGAAAGCATCCATCCCCTCTCCTACTTGCCCAGTGAGGAGAAAAAGAAGAAAAAGAAAAAAAAAAGGGAAAGAGAGAGAAAAAAAAAAGCAATTTAAAAAGAGAGAGAAAGAAAGAGGGAGGGAACAGCAATCCAACATGGTTGGAATAACTCTGCTCACTGTAGCCTGTCCAACAACAGCCCTGGCGGATCATAAAACAGCCTCTCACATCCATGTGGTTTTTGCTGCTAGGAGACAAGGTACAAAACACACAACCTCACGCCGGGCTCTATAAAACCTTATATTCCCCCTCAGACCCAGAGTTCATCTGAAGAATTTGCATCACCTAATTAAAACCAGACGAGTTAAAAAAAATAATTTAGAAAAGACGAAAAGCCCCCGTTCCCTTCTTTGTCCCCTTTTTGTGATTAAAAATTCTCATAAAATCAAAAAAGTTTTATCTTCCTGACCACTTCCCAGGAGAATTACCACGCAGAAGCTTTGCTGGCAGGTCCTAGTTACAACACAGGTCTGAAGACTAAAGTCGCTTCCTTCCAGCCATGCCAGAGGCAGGTGTCCCCATCCTCCTGCCTCCACGGTGAGAGCTGCTAACTGCCAGCTCCTGAGAAGCACAAGGAGACCTCAGCCCAGCCAGCTCCTGAGAAGCACAAGGAGACCTCAGCCCAGCCAGCTCCTGAGAAGCACAAGGAGACCTCAGCCCAGCCAGCTCCTGAGAAGCACAAGGAGACCTCAGCCCAGCCAGCTCCTGAGAAGCACAAGGAGACCTCAGCCCAGCCAGCTCCTGAGAAGCACAAGGAGACCTCAGCCCAGCCAGCTCCTGAGAAGCACAAGGAGACCTCAGCCCAGCCAGCTCCTGAGAAGCACAAGGAGACCTCAGCCCAGCCAGCTCCTGAGAAGCACAAGGAGACCTCAGCCCAGCCAGCTCCTGAGAAGCACAAGGAGACCTCAGCCCAGCCAGCTCCTGAGAAGCACAAGGAGACCTCAGCCCAGCCAGCTCCTGAGAAGCACAAGGAGACCTCAGCCCAGCCAGCTCCTGAGAAGCACAAGGAGACCTCAGCCCAGCCAGCTCCTGAGAAGCACAAGGAGACCTCAGCCCAGCCAGCTCCTGAGAAGCACAAGGAGACCTCAGCCCAGCCAGCTCCTGAGAAGCACAAGGAGACCTCAGCCCAGCCAGCTCCTGAGAAGCACAAGGAGACCTCAGCCCAGCCAGCTCCTGAGAAGCACAAAGAGACCTCAGCCACTGCTGGCATTTGCAGGGCTGTTTTTCTGCACAGAGAATGAAATGAGAAGTCAATCTGCTGTTACAGTGTGATGATGTTTCTCTTGTATTTTCATTCTTTTTACATCTTTATATTCTTTTTGAGTTGCAAATGAGGGTAAAGCATGCTGTGGTACAGTGCTAAGGGTAGTGTCACTGCCTATAACAAAGGGCCTCCCAAACCACCTAACGGACTTGATTACCACGAATTTCCTTTGCACGTGGACACAGAATCCCTGATACTCCAAATTTACTAGCAGCTTTGCCTGCACATCCTCCTGCTATCCCTGTCCAGGGCCTCTCATGTCTGCAGACCATCGTGTCATGGCAATAATCCTGTGACTGGCTGAGAAAACCGAGGTTTGGCGACCGGTCGCAGGGTCATGGCTGCCCTCCGCTCTCTGGCGCTGCTGCCGATGGCTGGGTCAGTCCCCCGGGCAGGGAAGCCATGGGCAGCTGCTCCAAGGGCTGGGAGAGCTGGGAGGAGTGCTTGGGAGGAGGCTGGTGATTCACCTGGCCTGCACCCAGGCATTACAGCCCGCAGGGACCACGGGCATGTCTCGCCTGCCCTCACGTAGTGCAAGCTTGGGGCTCTCCCGCCGTCCTCCGCGGTGCAGCCGGAGGATTCCTCTCAGCTCCACCAGGCCGCAGTTACTGTTCCTCTGAGGGGACCGTGGAGAAGCTGCTCCAGAAGCTAAATAGCCTCATGGCTGAAAGCACACACCTTAGTTTTGCTCTTATTTCTCCCCTTCTGCAGGGAGGGAAGCGCAGGATTTGTCTCTGTCCTTGAGAGAAGCAGGCAGACATGAGCAGAGCCTGTGGTGAAGCCACGGGGGCGGGAAGGGGCTGCCAGCCTGCTCAGGCCATGGAAAAGGCAGGGAGGTGAGTTCCTCATTGACAGCTGCCCCACTGCTCTGGGACTGCTTCAGCCCAGATTGGTGCAGCTTCCCACCCACGCCAGGCCTCAGGGTCAGGCTGTGATGACTAAAGAAGTGGCGCTCAGGACCCATGGCAGCATCCTGCTGGCTGGTAGTGACAGCGAGCGCCCTTCCGAGCTGTGGAGATGGCGCTGTCTAGGAGGGGAAGCCAGCGGTGCGGTCCTGGGCACAGCCCCTTCGGCCCATTCACAGGGTGGAACAGCATCATGGGAACATGGCAGAGGCTTCTCCACCGGTGGGGCAGGACACAGGGTGCTGTTACAATCTTAATCCATACGGCCCAGCAGCGGCACAGCGATGCCTGTACCAAACCAGCACGATGTGTTGAAGTCTCACAGCAGTGACAGGCCAGCGTTGCTTGACATGTGTGACCCACAGTGGCACATCAACACTGTGTGGCTAGAGAAAGACTTGTGGTGGATGCCAGGAGGACGAACACGACATCAGGACCCTTCTCAGAACTTGTGTGAAGGGCCTGAGCCCTGGCCTTGGCTTGCTCTTGTCCCCACCTGCCCACACTTCGTTGCTTTTGGATTTCAGCACAGGGGCTCTGCGTAGGAGACGCGCTGTAACCGTGGGTTCACATTGTATTTTGATTACAGAGGCTGTGAGCAACGTTCATTCCTAGTGGGTGTATCATGGCTATGGCTTCCGGAGAAAGCAGCCAGTAGAGCAGCAACAGATCCCTGACAGGGAGGGCCGTATCCGCTCCAGTCTGTACACTCAAGAGGATGCAGCTGTATCCTCCCCACCAGGCCTGAACTTGCATTTTCCTTCATCAGGACTCAAGCAAGTGCTGAACCTCCTCACAGCCCCAACAATAACTGACCTCCTAAGTGTGTCTGCCCTGCACAAAGTGCTCGGGTGGTGGGTGAAAGGGATCTCAGCACCTCCTCCCTCACACAGCCACTGTACCTGTCAAAAGCCTTGGGCTGTCTGCAAGAGGAGGCAGCTGGCTGAGGAGTTACTATAACCTGGCTAAGCCCCAACCCAACAACCCCAAATGCAACTAGAGTCCACCCTTAGAGTCTTTCAACACCTACAGAGACACCAGCAAGGATGTAGCCTGGACACATTGATGGCAAAGAGACCTGATGGACGCTGTGTGCTGTGTCACTGCTGAATGAGAGGAAAAAAGTCATCTCAGGAAGGGAGAGAAAGAAAACAAGGACCCTGAGCATCACAAGCTCAGAGGATGAGAGGGGAAAGAGGTCAGTTCCTGACAAGCAGCTCAAAACAAACCCATTGTTCTGAGCAAGATCCCATCACCAGGTGTTACCTGGAAAATCTATCTGCCCAGTCTCCCTCCCTTTGCCATTCCCCTGCCCTGGCTGCTAGTAAAATGGGGAAATCTGTGAGACAGCTGTGATGGCAACAGCTTCCTGGCCACTCTCACCTCACCTTCCTAGAGGAAAATCAGCAGATCTGATCCAATGTCTGGAGGAGGAAGCGTGCCCTGGACCAAACTGCAGAACGTGGGAAAACTGAGCGCCAGCCAGCCCTGAGAGAGACTCCCCTTTCAGTACAAGCACCACATCCCATGGTAGGACACTTATATTTCACTACTTCTGTGTTTTTTCCTGGACTATATATATCTGCTGTGTGGGTTCACCAGCCAGACACTGCCCTGTAGTGATACATACCAGGTTTAGAAACCATACCAGCCCACAGAAACAGTCTTTGTGACTTCCATAGTTTTTCCACTACTTGCTGTCATCTTCTGTAAAGGCTAAAAGGAACAGACAATTTCCTAGAAGAAAGGGAAAAAAAAACCCCAACCCAACAACCCCAAACCAGACCTCCCAGGTCTTTCCCTGTATGTGAGAAAATAAGTCCAAAATGTTTTCCCTGCCTCAACTCCAGCAACTCCAATGAAAAAAATCCCTTCTGAGTCTTCTCACATACATTCCAGGATTTATCCATGAGACATTTGGGTTCAGAACAAAGCTCTGGTACAGGATTTTACATCTTTATGAAGATTGTAGCCTAGAAAAGGATGCTAAAATGCAGTTCTCAGTCATGTCTATCACTGCCTTTGCATCACAGCATCACTTCCCTGAGTGGTACAAGAGCAGGCTCCATGGGCACACATGGAGTAGATAATACCTTTTGTGTAGAACAGTTATTAAAATAATTAAAAACTAATTATTAAAAATTATTTTAAAAAGGAACCTACAGATGCTGGTGCTGCAAATAAAATCACACAGTGCTCCCCAAAATGCTGTCATGGGGAAGCAACAGAGGAGAAGGGAACTTCTTGTCGTGGTTGATTTATGGTTGCTTTGGGTCTCAGCCAGCTTGGAATACCCCAAGCCTTTGGAAAAGCTATGGAAATGAAATGCTGAGGAAGTTGTAGATCCCCTTGAAGAGTCAACTAAAAACAAAGTGCAGGCTTTATAAACATGGTGTGTGTATGCTATTAAAAGACACCCTTTCTGCTAGGTTTTGGCATTGCTTCTAATTGCTGCTGGCCAAAAAGGCTGGTTGGGAGCAAGAATTTGGGGATTTCTTAAAAATTACAGTATTGGAAAAATGTTGAAATGTTGACATTTCCCACAAAATGAGAGTTCCAAGTTTCTTTTTGGTCAGGCTCCATTAAACAGTATCATTTTGCTTCTTCTGAAACAATATTCACGTTCAATACAATTGTATGAGCACCATTCTCCCAATATTTAAAAGGAAACATGAACACTGTGGTGCACAACCTCCCCTTTATTTGTCAAGGGAACAACCACCCACCAAAATCTTTTTAAGTTTTGAGATTTTCCTTTTTTTTTCCCCCCTGCAATAATCTTTTCAGGGACATCACTGGTGGAAACAACAACCTGAACTCAGGCATTCCTTACAGACATCACCTGTGTGATGTGTTTGGCACCGGCAGTGATAGGATATAGCCCTTTCCTAATGAAAATTATCTTTAAAAAAGGAAGGCAAGGCCCTGCTTTTCTGCTAGCTGGGCTCTGCTGTATGCCATTCACCCCATGTTGGTGTGTGCTGGCCCTTAACTGTAGCCTTGCTCATCTGTTTTTTATAAAGTACCGCTGCTATTTCGGGTCGGAAGAGAATGTGTTCCCTACACAAGTATCTTGTCTGCTTCACAGCAGTGTCCAAGCGGATGCCACTCTGGCTCCTAGCCCTGTCTTCCAGAGTCAAGAAATAAATTCCATTCCTTCTACACAGTTTAGGAAAGGCCATATGAGTCATCACTGGGTGTAAGGACAATGATAAATATTCCTTTAAGATGGTTTCTGCTTGACTGTTCCTTCTTTTAGAGGCTTTTCTGGGAAGATCTTAATCAGGGCTTTGGAAAGGAATGCCACCTGTGCAGTGATTTCTGCTGTGAAAATCCAAAAAGACCCTTCTCCAGGTTATTAAAGATATTGTCCTACTCCCCAGGGATATCTGCCACTATGATATTCATAGGCTGGTTATGGCTTAGCTGTGATAGTAACTGTGTGGGTCCATTTGCCAATCTGGCTGCTTCTGCTGTCATCAATAAGACTTGGGTGCAAACAGACAGATAATTCTCAGTGGACATCGCCATCAGTATCTCAAGGTGTGTTCTTTCAATTAATGCTAAAAGATGTCCACAAAACCTTTGGGTATAAAGAGATGCAGTAAAGAATCTGTTTCTTCAGCTGGTGGTGCACTTTGGCATCAGCTCTGCTGCTAGAAAAATATCAGTACTTGCTTAAAGTGGCTTCTTCCAGAGATCATCTCTGCAAAGGGAGAACAGCCCAGGATTCTTTAGTCTTACCTCTCCATCACAGGCTCTGGGAGTTCAGATTTGTTCTCTTCCACACCTTTCCTGCTCCAGAAAAGGCAGATCTTAGAAATGATCTCATAAGAGTGAACAGTAAATCTGGAGAATAATTCGTTACTGACCACAACCTGCTTTGAATAACCCCATGAAAGAAGCTGCTGGCAACAAACGCTGCTCAGTAGGATGGAAAAGGCTGAAAGGGAGAAATGCAACACTTCCCTTGGCAACCTGAGCTACATGCCCATATTTTATAAATGCTGTTGGTTCTTACAATGAAAAAAATGCAAGTCTTAGCACACTGTCCACTCCTGCAGCTCCCAGGGGCTGGGGGTGGCAGGTTCTGCACAGCTGTAATGAAGAAGAGAAGCAGCAAGAAACTTTCCCCTTCCTGCAGGAAAAGCCAGCTGAAGATGTGTACAGTGAAAGCCAGAGGTGGCATAAAAGCCTTTCCAGTGCTCCTCTGTGAAACTTGTGTACTGTGTAATTGTGAGCTCCAGTCCCTTCGTTCCTTATCTGGAGACTATTTACATTTCTGAGACACCAAGCATCCCTAGCAGGGATCCAACCAGCTCCAACCCCCCCAAGAGATAGTGAGGGAGGTGAGAATGGTGCTGTGCCTGCCTTCACACAGCCAGCCTCTCCTGACAGCCTCTGTCTGCAAGCTAGTTGGACAAGGAAAAAAAAAAAGAAGAAGAAAAAAAACCCCAAACACCCGAAAGTCCCAAGCCTATTTTTATTTATGATCACGTCCATGGGCCACTCTTTGTCTAGACAGCTGGTATTAGTATCTGAAGCTGTCCTGGAATCTGAAATACCATTTATTTACAGGGCAAATAAAAGGCCTGGATCAAACAGTTCATAAAAATAATCTGGGAACCGACACAGGGCCCAAGGAGACCAAAGGTAACAAGATCTAGAACAGGAATCTTTGTTTGTCTTGGCTGCAGAGCTGTTTTCTCAAAAAACAAAACATCTTACCCTTCCCAGCCACCCCCCAACACAATTTGGCTTCAGAAGATCGTCTCCTCTTGCTTCCTCTCCTCCCACCTTTGTTTGGCTGCTTGAAACATATCCCTGTCCACCCCCCAACAAGGAATTTTCCCAACAAACTGGTTATCCAGTTGACAAGCAGGACTGGAGAGGTTCATCTCCTACCTTTCCAAGAAAATCCTGGGAACTGGGAGCTGCTGTATTTACATGCAGAGAGACTCCAAATGTCACAGATGCAGCAAAACATTGGGTTGAGGCTGACAGCTGGTGATCTTTTTGCTTCTGCCAGCAGTGAAAACCGAGAGCCCTTGCTCTGCCCTTCGGTAGCCCCAGCGGCTCTGTGGGCAGCGACCAGTGCCCACCACACTTGGCATGGCTGCAGTGCAGACCACCTGCCTGGCCTTCCCACTGCTCTCATTCTTCACTGCCAGCTGTCAGGCTTGAGGTTTCCAGGCACAGACCTAAGCAGGAAAAGAGCAAAACAAACTTCTGGGTTCCATCTGCTGCCTTGCTTTGAAGGAGCAGCGCACCAGGGCAGTGTATAAAAAGAGTTTGATGGAATCACCCTGTAGTTTCACACTGCAGCTGCCAAGCTTTAGGGACAAGCTACACTAAGGTACAGATCTTCCTCTCTTAGAAGGAGCCACTGGCTCCTTGTTGAAGCAGAAAGTACTAAGTGAAGCATTGGATGCACCACGTAACTGGCTAGCGAAGAGCTGCGGTGCTCAAGCCACCCAGGGACTCCTGCAGAACACAGCAGTATCAGGCTGGCCATGGACTATCCTTGTGCAGCATTGGCAGGGCCAAGAGTTGGGCTAAGGGTGATGGGCACAAGTTCTGAGCAGTTTGAAAGTATATTGGCTGAAAGGTTTATGGGGGAGAAGCAGCCCTGGGTTCTGAGAGCCTGAAGTTGAGTGCTAAGACCTTCTGGTTTACTGTGCTGGTGGCTAATGTGGGTTTTTCCTCATGCAGCCACGCTGGCAGCCCCCAAGCATGAATGAACAGCATGGGCCACATTAAATGAAACTACTAATTACATTCAATAGTCTCATTTTAACATACAGTCCAAGGAAATCTGCCACTAAAATCCAATGCAGGCAGTAAAAACATAAAGAAAAGCCTTGTACAAGTCACCTCTTCTGCCTCCATTCTAACTTCAGGTATCAAACATATTAGGTAAGAAACCTTCCTTAGAGGCAGATACTGCCTTTTATAGTGCAAAGAACAGCTAGCACAAAAGACCCTGTATATTCCAAAACAGTGATCTGCTTCCCTTCTTGCAAGCCCCCTGTGATCTTTGCAGCATGTCCACATCACCCAGAGGAAGGTGACAGAGATGTGACTACCATCACAAGACCCAGTTTCCTGCACCGTGGTCCTGACCCAAGATGGCCAAACTTGCCACAGTACAGAGACACTGCTGATGAGTTCAGAGTCTGAAAAGACACATTCCAAAGCACAAAGAGAACAGGATGTTTTCTTTTCCGATGGACACAACACAACTTTTCTGGCAGGCACACAGCAGGACAGTCTGTCCACTTTGGCAATACCCTGGACGTACACAAGTGTGTTTTCACATGCAACCCAGTTTGATTACACAATCTCCCTCCAAGAGAATCTGGCTAGAAAGATATCTGAGAGACTTTAGAAACTGAGAGCAGTCTGCAGCACACTGTGGCTCTCACACTATTTCTAGCACCATTCAGAGCTGCTGGGAGAACCACCAGACAATCACCCTGTTGGTCAGGTACATGGCCTGGCATTTGGAGACACAGCAAAGCTGGGGGTTCAGCTTGTACCCACAAACCTTTATCAAACAGCTTGTGAGCAGAATGATGAGCTACCCCCTAGGATAAGTCTTTTCTTTGTTTTCCCACAAATTATTCTGAACCTTTGCCAGATGCACGTGGTAAAAGCTTAACAAGTCAAAGGCTTTTCCTGACCAAGAAGTTTTTTGCACCTTGGCTTCTTCTGAAGTTGGATCTGCTATTTCAGTGTTCATCCCTTCCTGAAAACACTGTTCCAGGGGAGACAGATTTTAACACTGGTGCCTGGTTCTCCCAGACTCCAAGTTAAACTTTCTGGGAAATGCATCAGATCTTGTCTTGGGATTCTCACGCTTGTTTAGGTGCAGACATCCTACCTGTACAACCATAATATTATTTTATTTGCATTTGCTGTTTGTAGAAAAACATACACTAAACCACTGTGCTAAAATGTGTTTGAGATTAGTGTTAGTGCCAGGCAACCTTGAAAAGGAAAACAAGTTTAGTCTAGTGAAGGTCACGGTCTTGATTATGAAGTTTGAAGCTGGTGAACAGCTAGCAAAGAAGTACAGGAAAATGAAGACCTAAAGCATGTGTGGCACATGTCTCTAGGTGTTAGGCATCCTCCAAGGCACTGCTTGTAGTTCTGCAAACCCACCTGAACAATGTCTGAACTCCAGCATGCAGCTTCTCAGAGTGGGATCCTGTCCAGAAATGCCTGTCTCCCTTTTAAACTCCAGGTTTATTCTCACTTTTCTGGCTATTTTTAAAATACAAATACAAACATCAGATTGTGTATGAAGAATCACCTTCTTTCCTTTCTAGTAACAGCAACCTTATCACACAGCACTTCACTTTGGAATAGTTGGCATCTGTGAGAACATTAATTAAAAATATCTGTATTTGTCCAGGCAGGATGGATCATAAGGACTCAGTGCTCATTCTCCTAGGTTTCCCACTGCAAAGTCAATTAAACAATTAATTTCTAGCACTCTGTAAGCCTAATTCACATGGCTGTAGTTTCCTACTGCACAGTTTGAATCAGTTTTCATTCACAGTAGAACAGAGAACCACATTATACATCAATACAATTTACTGTTTTAAGGATTTACTGTGCCGGTGTTGTTATCAAACACCACAGCAAGTAACTTCTGAAATCATCTGTGCACTGTCTATACTGGGTCAGAATGAAAAATGCCATAATGTCAGCCTCAGTGATCAAATTTCCCCACTTGTCTCAGCTTGATTCACCGTTTTCCCCTGGGTTTCCATATAGCTCATTAAGCAAAACAAACCCAAACCAGGCCTTTATAGAAATAAAAAGTTTGACATGATTAACTAGCTTTGCTGGTAATGTGTGCAACCCACCCAGGTGTCTAGACAGTTTGAAAAATACAGAATGTATTTAGGAGTAACAGCTGTTACTCCTCAAGTCTCTGTAGGACCTCAAATTAAGTAGGAACAGACCCTATCAACATTAGGTGGTCTTCTTCCAAGGGAAACATCCAGTGTGTTGCAGGAAATTAAGTTACTGATTCAGTAGGTGGCACTTGACCTCTCAGATCAACACAACCATCTGCACAGCCTGCAAGAAAGTTCTGTGCTCCCGAAGGTACCTGCTTCAGGAAAAGTGAGAGAACAAAGAGTTCAGAGCCTCAGTTGTGGGAAACCCTCAGTATTTTCTTTTTTCATAAAAGAAAAACACCTACCTGTGTCCTGGCCAGATGGGAGCTTGGCAGGTGTTTCTTCCCTGCCAATATACCCTTTTATAGTAATAAGTTGGAAAGCATTTCTGCTTGTACAGGTTTTACACAGTAAAATTTTGCTAGGCCCTCCTAAATAATACTTAGTGGCTTAACAAGAGGTTGCAAGAGGGAACAATGATGGACTGTGGTAGGAACAGGCAGTTATAGAACTCCTCAGGACAAAAAAAAAGGGCTATCTAGAAGTTTATCCAGAACTTTCATCTATTCCTTGGCCTATGTCCCCCACAATAACACAGCAAAACTTCCCAGCCGTGGTTTTGCAGGGGTGAGTGGTGCAGAAGCTCAGAGAGCCCAGGACATGCTTCTACACCTGCACACCTCCCAGTCTGTTCCCAGCTGAGAAGTTTCACACAAATGCTGCAACTGGCTGGGATGCTGCTGGAGCTGGGCAAACACAAAGGAAAGCTCGAGGTAACCCCTGTTCAGCAGGTATCTCTTTCAACTGAGTCTAATTTGCCTCAGTTCTGAAAATTAAAAAAGGACAAAAAGATCTTGACCCTGCTTCATTGTCTTTGAGAATTTATTGCCCATCTTATGAGGGGGTGTGAGGATTTACAACTCAGCTAAGTCACAACTAGTCCAAGAGGCTGCCCAAGCCATGAACTGTGGGTGTTCAGCGTGAGGTTGTGTAGCAAGGCCTAAACTCAGGCCATAAGTGCTTTTATAGGAGACTGTAAATCACCTTAACTTTTATACACTGTGGCAACATGTGAGCAGAGGAATGTGGCTGGTCTGTGCTAGTCCTAGAAAAGGTCCCAGATGAGGCCAGGAGATTGGGCAGCAGACGTGCAACACCGAGCCTTTGAGTACAATACTCAGACCAGTATCCCCTGTGCTACGTGTGTGTGTGACTGGGCCAAGGGGTAGGAAACCAGCACAGAGGTGCCACAGGAACAGAACGCACGAGGGCAGCTCCAACACCCCATGGGGAGAGCATTGCTAAGCAGTAAGTAAATTGTAAAACACAAGTCAGACAAAACATCTGGCAGCTGCTTCAAATAGTTTTCTGTCTGAAGGGCAGACAAGCCTGCAATAGTTTCAAATCAAAACATGTGCAGGGACAGGAGCAGTGCACTGATGTGTTCTGTGCAAGCACTGAATGAGCTCTGTTCCCTTCAGCACTGTTTGTATGCCAAGAAAGGTTGTGATTTGGGTTGGGATTTTAATTTTAATAAGATTTACTAAATAAATCACTGTGTTTTTCCTCCTCCAGTCAAATGCAACTTAGTTTTTGGCATAAGATCAACAGCATTAGCTCTGCATAGGAAGCATATGGGAGAAGAGAGGGTGCATGCTAGGAAAGGTTTTCCTTCGTTGTCTCATATTATGCAGAAGGGAATGTGTGACTGCCACAATAAGTTATTAAACTCATTCATACCATCCTCTGTTTGCACATCTCAGGCACTGGGAAAGGGAGAATGCCCATGTGCTGGTACTGGCTACAGACTTGACTGGTACAGACTGATTGCTCAATTTCTCTGTCAGCATAGAGGCAAGAAATCAATTCTCAGTTCTGCAGATAAAGGAGAATTGGCAGCTGTCATCTCTGCTCCCAAGTTTTTCTGCCTTGACTTTGTCACAGCTTTGACCAAGCTCCACAGCAGGGATGATAGCTGCACAGGAGTGTGACCTGCACACAAGACAGGCTTTCCTTTGATAGGATATGTGACAAAACTGCTAAAGTTGCATTACATACTTCATTTGCTGCTAAACTTCCCCTCTTGGATGCCTTTCTAGACCCAAATTACTTTCACCAAAGCCTTAACTTCCAGGAAGAAACAAGAACTACCCTGCTGATAGTCTGGAACATCAGGACACCAGGATTCCCCATGGAATCGCTGTAGCACTGCTGTATCTCCAGCAGGACAACAGCAGGCAAGCTGTCAAGGACAGAAGCCTCTTACAAAATGTTCCATGTGCATAAACATGATTAGTCAGCAGCAGCAGGATGAGATGCTGGCCAGGGTACCAGGGTTGGTTTTCAAGGAAGCACTGATAGGAGTAGGACATGCAGTTTTTAGTGCTGCTCAGATCTTCCTGCCACATTCCAGTGTGTGAACACTGGCAGCAGCATGGGAAGCAGAGCCACTGATTCATTAGGACTTGCTAATCTGTGATATCATTTGTTGATTCCATCAGGCCCAATCCCCATCTCATGACTTCCTGCACTGTTGCCATGGCACTGTACATAAACACTGCAGACTCCCAGTCCTGAGCAGGTCATTTGTTTCAAATATTCCATGCAGCTGGAACACAAGGCTGTTTGGGTGTCTGGAGCTGAGCATGAACTTATTTCTCAGTCTTCTGCACCCGCCCCACCTTCTGCACCCTCCCCAGCCTGCTGCTCTCCCAGAACTCCTCCAGCCACACTTCCAGCAGAGCAGAGACAGCCTTGCACTGGGAGGCAAAGGGGAGCTGGCCCTGGTCACATACAGGCAGAAATTTCACTGAAGCCCTTCTCCATCTGCAGAAAATATCATTAAAGAATACGCTGGATAGCTGCCTTGAGATCCAAATACTTGTCTTCCAACAGGTGGGAAAACAAATATGCTTAAGACATCCAAGTTAAAAGAAATAATCTTGCCCTGACTGGCAACAAAGACAAGAAACTGCTTTTTCTTTTGAGCTCTACTCACCCCCTTCTAAGGCAGTTTATAAGCACACCCTGAGCCTTAGCTGAGCCTCACATGTTGTTACAGGTTTACACAAACACACGTTCTACAGGCCAGGAACCCCTTTACTTCTCACCATTTTGATTTCTTCTATCCATCATCTCCCTTTCTAAGAAAAAAGGCAGTCAGGTGTCAACAGAAAGCAGTAGGTTACTGACTTGTTTTCATATCAGCTTCTTTTCTGGAAGAAAAAGGAGAAGTTGTTCACTGTAATCAAGGATTAACATTTGCAAACCTGCACAGTGCATCACTTGGCAAGATAGCCAGAGCCCTGTATTCAATCTACCACTTGAATCATTTTGAAGAAAAAGTAGTGTGGTGCAATAAGTCTGTTGCAAAACAAGTTAAGTTAGGAAACCAAGGCTGCTGTAGAACACACTTTACTCAGCTCCATCTGGAGTAGCTGTTTTTAGGTCCTAATGGCAGCTCTACAAAGTCTCCAGTTAGCAGACCCTACCACCCAGTACCAAGAGCTGCAGCTTGCTCTCCACCCATACACACCTTTAAGATGCCAGCTTGAAATCATTCTTCCAAGGAGAGGCAAGGCCAGAACACCCCTTGCTGTACCTGCCTGGGCTGGCTTCTTGGGAGTAAGCACACC